>VACF01000827.1:79581-215756 GCA_006891605.1 Pleurozium schreberi | reverse complement strand
TTTTTAAATTGTTAAGTTTTCCATGGCCTAACAGGATCTGTAGACCACCCCATAGCCAACAAAATCTGAATCCATTATGGTCATCTCACTACCTAATGCAATCACAATATTTTCTAACATGGAATGCCTAAAAAGTCAATCCTTRTAATGAATTTCACACTAAAAAGTTGRAAGTGCCTTATGTGGTCACTAATCACTCCATTACTATCATGTAAGACATTGATTGTGGCCCACAGCTCACAAAGCTAAGAAACCATGATGGAGCCACTTCATAGGTGACCACTATGGAAGAAATAATGGCAATGGGATATCTTACCTTACAAGTAGCAATGGATATTAGTGTGAAAAATTTTCAATTGCTTATTTTATTTTTTACACCCAAAACAACTACAACAAAGACCTTGAAGTCAAATTCAACTATTAAACCAAATTTATCCTTTTATTTAATTGATGTATAAATTTTTTAAATTTTTTGCTATTGCAAAAATGAACTTTCCACTTATTTTATATTTTTTCAATAATTTTGATGGAAAAATCGAATTATTGTGAATTTTTAAGGCTGAAGGTGGAAATAAAACATATCAATTACAATATATTTTAGAATAATCTGTCATTTTTACCATAAATGAATGGTAGAATGAAAAACATAATTTTTTAACTTAACAATAAAATTCATTTCAAGAAAAAAAAATATGAATGAAAAAGACAACATATTGTGTTATTTGAATTTTAACACATGGAGCTTTCAATTGCAATAACTCTTTCAATTTTTGACATTTTTCAGAATTTTAAAATGGTGTAGAAACAAAACTTTTCAAGCTTCATTTTCTTAGACTAAATCAAATTTCAAAAATAGTTATTTTGAAGACTGCAGTCGAAGTTGACCAAGATGCATCTACTTTTTGGATGCTTGGATTTTAAAAGGTTAAGAATTAGGAAGTTTAAACCTTAAATATAGGGCAGGGCACTCTGGAAATCATGGTTTTTGATACAGTGAGAATCATTGGCTTAGAAAATTTCAAAAATAAACATTGGAAGTCAAGGTACTGTAGAAGATCTTCCCTTTTCACACAAAATTCCGAGGATGAATAGTTGCACTTTTGTTTTAAGAAGGAAGATTGACCAGAAAATGACCTAGGCGTCATTTAAGGGTTAATGAATGSATGGCTTCACCTATTGGTGAAAAGGAAAGAATGCAATTGTTGGTCCAATAATTGGAGTATTTTGATTAGAGCATCCCCACCCGCGTGGCAAAATGTGGGTGGGATTTGGCTTGCAAAATGGGAGGGCATCCGTTTTGCAAGCCGAACGCCCCACCCATAGCTTGTTAAGAAGCCAAGGAGGACAATAGCAAGGTCAATAGCAAATTATAGTGGCATGGACGCTCTTTGCATCTTGAAGGTCTCATGTTTCTGGCTTTAAACGATGCAGGTTCTTCGAGATCCTTATGATGATGCAGTCCAATTTGCGATTGTGTCTGTACCCTCTGGATTGGAGCGATGGAGGAGCTTAGCATTCAGTAAATCTGATGAGTATGACCACTGAACATTTTTGGTGTAACCTAGCTTCCTCCATAGATTTTGTACATTTTAATAATGAGGACATCCAAAATCTATTTTGTCCAAGATTTATTCGGGGAACAAGTTATTATTCAATGCACATTATATGAATTATTTGTACGCCAGAGGTTTATCGGCTTTCCTGCAACTAACCTATGGACTGTTCGTTGCTTTCGTTAGGTTCAACAGGAATGCATTTGTGTCGGTGGAAGCGGTCATCATTAACAACCTGGATCTCCTTTTTGGTGGAATGGAGATCAAGTCCGCACACGTGTTCCGGACAACGCGAAATGCAGATGTTGCTCGGAATGAGGAGGAGGCCGAAGATCTCTTGGAGATGATAACGGACGAGGTAARTGTGCTCTGTTCTCAGCTTTACACACAGATGTGCACTTTTAGGTGACCMTCKAAGCAGTTGTATCGCAYACATGTTCCAYAAAAGAATCTTTTCCTGTGGGACTCATTTGCACCAATTTTCTCAACCAGATGAGGGAGCTTAGGTTTGCTCCTTTCGTACGACTGGAAGTCGACTGCGAGATGCCTCTTGAAGTTGTGCAGCGGTTGACTATGGAGTTAGGACTCAGTGATCAAGACGATGTCTACTCTATATGTGGCCCTATGGCACTTGGAGGTGAGAATCAATGCTTGAGTAAATTCTTTTTCTTACTCAGGAGCTTCTTCATAGCTGCTGGAATGAGCTGCGGTTATGTATTTCACGTCAATAATTCCTCCAGTTGAACTTCTCGATGGAAACCTTAACTTTGCTGTTCTGTGTAGTAGGTTATGGAGATCCTTTAAACTGCTTATCCTGTCTTGACCCTTCTTGACCTGCACGTTGTAAATCAGAGCTGGATTCTTTACCGGTCAAGCTTGAGTTGAACTCACCACTTGTTTACACCTCTTGGACTGCAAAGACTCATCCCCGGTTACAAGGGGTATGTCATCAAATCCCACCATCCATTAGTTGAAAGTATCTGCGGTTTTAAACATGTGTTTTTAGGCCTTATGCGAGTACTTCTGATGAATTCTGAGTGGAAATCTACTGAGACCACCTCATTATTGTGTGTAGGCTGACATTTTCGAAGTCATAAGGAAAGGAGATATACTTCTTCATCATCCTTACCACAGCTTCGTGACAAGTACCCAACACTTTGTTGAAGTAGCTGCAAATGATCCAAAGGTACTATCGGATCCAGCGCAATGGAAGTTGTCAGGAAGTCAAGATTTTGCAGAATCTATGTAAATGGTGTTTATAGATGACAAGGTTATTTTGCAAGTAACCGATAGATCTGTTATTTGTAATAGATCTGTGTTTTTCCCAGCTTCGTTCCTGCTTTCGTTTCGTTTCTTCTTTTATGTTAGAAGTTATGGTAGGCATGTGCATTAATCCTTCATGAGCTCATGAAATGMTTGCCATGTGTTGTTTGAATTCTCCTTGGCATTTYTTYGAAATTTKCAGGTTGCAGCGATTAAGGCTACTCTATATCGTACCAACAATGACAGTCCCGTCATCTCTGCACTAGCGAAAGCTGCTGAATCCGGAAAGCAGGTCAGTTTGAGTGCTCGTGAATCAACTTCAGCTTTATAAGATAAAATAACTCTTCCACCCGGGTAGCTCATCAAATTAACATGACTTGGATAGCTGAYAATTAGTTGTAGAAATATCTCCGCTGTTGTTATCAGGGTTTTGTGTTAATTTYTTCGGAGATAACTCTCTGACTGAGCTTTCGGGGGATTCGAACCTACCGTTRTGACCTGCATCTGGTATGCTAGTTTGAATTGGACGTTGTTAGGGAAAAGTGAAGAAATTAAGAAGTTTTCTACGCTGTAGTTAATCCTAAATGGGTTCAGATTGAGCAGGGATGGTAGATTTCTCCCTAAGAATCATATGCCTTCGCTCTTGCCTGCTCAGGTGGCTGTGTTGGTGGAGTTAAAAGCTCGATTTGATGAAGTTCGAAATATGGGATTTGCTCAAAAATTGGAAGTAAGTTGGAAGCCCGACCGCTCGTTTTTTGTACATAAGCAGGAACGTGAACTAGGACTGCACTTAATGTTCTGACGCTATCCTATCTTGTGCTTGCAGGATGCCGGTTGTAATGTTGCGTACGGATTGGTGGGGCTCAAAACTCATTGTAAATGCATCATGGTAGTACGCCGGGTATGGCTGCTGTTCTGGAAGCCTTCATTTCCTTATCCTGCATAATATCAGTTCTTGTATGTGTTTTTCGCTTGCTATTCTATCTGATTTTATACGTGGAAAATAATTCGTGCCTCTCGGTGCTGTAACTCTTTCATAGAAGATTGTTACATACTGCGCAGGAGGAGGATGGACTCCGAACGTATGTCCACTTGGGGACCGGAAATTATAATCCCCGCACAGCATCAGTTTACACAGATTTCGGTCTCCTCAGGTGTGACATCTTAACCCTTTACTTCCTAAGAATTCATGATTTTAAGTTGTGGACTTTGATTGATCATATTATATAAAGTAAAATCTAATTGGAAAATTTTATTTTATCACTGACTTGAATGAAGAACATTGCATGGATTGGTTTAAATAAATAATTATTAAAATAAATAAAAATACCCATATAAATTCTTCAAAATTGCTTAAAAAAATATGAGACCCAATCTGGGCTTCTTAGGAAGTAAAGGGTTAAAGTATTAGTTCATGCCTCATGGACCCCGCTCGAATGCATTTCGTGTGTGTAACGTGAACTGTGGTATTCATCAATGGATTTTCCTGTGCAGCTGCGACCCTGACCTTGGGATGGATGTTGCGGATCTCTTCAAGTACTTGACTGGTTATCACAGACAGGTTAAGGTCCATTTTAAATAAAACATACGTAAAAACTCTTTATAGGGACAACTTATGGCAGTCTCTCGTTAGATAGTCCAGTATATTCTGATGGCAGAGATCCTTGCTCTCAAATACTCTCAACCCTCTCAAATGACACACTCTGTTAKTGCACATTCCCTGCATATTCTCAGAATCTGTCATGTCATGTACTCATCTGATTGGGCAACTTCCACATTTCAAGTTCTGAGCACGTCGTAGTGAGTTTAGAAGCTAATCTGCATCCCCACGACAGTGTCATCAGAGGGGGGTTGGGTGTAATTCTGAAGTACACTTGAGARCGTGAGCAGGAGCTGAAATACAAGAGTAATCTGCATCTTGCCTTGTAGTCGCATGTTTTCCTCCGCAGGCTGAAATTATTCTATTGACATTGCAGGTGGCATATCGCAAGTTGTTAGTCGCACCAGGAACTTCCATGAGATTCATCGTAGATGCAACACTCATAGTGAAGCAGGGACCTACTATTAGGTTTCTGATTCGGACCTACTATATATTTTCAAACCTAAAACAATTCTCAACTTATTCATATGACATCCGAATAATCCATATTTGATCTACTGTCTTGAAATCCTCTCAAAATAACATTCTTGAATGGGAGGGCAGAGGGGTACTTCTCCAGTAGTACCGTAACACAAATATACATATATTCGTGTTAAAGTGGCCCACAATATATGGGCAGTACTTACATTCAAGATTTCTACAGTGAAAGGAGCCTTATTTACGGAAAGCAAAAGGGGCAGCTGCCTTGAACTGTTCCAAGAATGTTATGAAAAATGGGAACAAGACGCACAAAAGAATCCACTCAAACCAGCTGCACTGAGGCCACGAGAATGATCAAGTTCCCTACCTTGACTACCTTAATTTCACTTTCACTCACAAGCTATCCAACTGAAGATATCTCTTTCTTCTTTGAACAGTGAGCAATCATTAATGGGACCTCCACAACATTTGACTGGGACATACATTCAGATCGATTCAAGCAGATGGGAGTAGAAAGGAAACGACACCCTAAACCCTAACCCACTAACCTGATTTGATAGAAACCTTCCCCAAAACTCTCCCGCAGCCGTTTCGTAGGCCCTCCGCCAGGCATCCTGGGTAAAAACGGGACGGACAAGCAAACAACAGCCTTAACGAGATCCGGTCGAAACAAGCACAAATCCCAGGCCATAATGGCGCCCCAGTCATGTGCCACAACATGCACCTGCTTCTCCCCCAACGCATCCAGAAGCCCCACGAGGTCCCCCACAATATCCAGCGTCGTATAGCTCCCAGCATCGCTCGGAGACTCCGTTTGACCGCAGCCTCGCAAATCGGGAGCCACAACGTGATACCCCGCCTCGGCCAACGCAGGGATCTGGTAACGCCAGGACCACCAAAACTCAGGGAAACCGTGAAGGAGCAGGCATATTGGACCTGTACCGAGCTCCACCACGTGCATGCTGATGCCGTTCGTCTTCACAGTCTTGTGCGTCACATCCGCCATCCACTTCGGCGCCTCCATTGCACCTCAAATTCTTCGTGCACACACCTCAATTCTTTGTGACCTCACGGGAATTCTAAGCAGACTGTGACGGATGGAGGTGGTTCGCAACTGCACTTTATGCCATGAAATGGGTTGTGGGTGAACCCATGTGCGATGGAATTTGGATGCGTTTCGTGTCTGGGCCGCCGAAAATAATGTGGCAGGGGGGGAGCGATACCGCATTCTTCACGGGGAGTCAACATCGGTAGGTAGGATGGCACGAAGTGACGCAGAGACGGGATTTTCGAAATCGTACCTCCAACTGGAGCTTTGAGACGCGTGCCGCTGTGTGCGGTGCTTGCCAGTCTCACGGGACTGGAGAGAGCAGACTGGAGAGAGATGAAGTCGGATGAATGGTGATTTCAGTTCTCTAAGTACATTCATCGAATCTTTGGATGGAATCTTGTGCAATCCCAATATCATATTTCAAWTTTTTTTTTAAATAGAACTCCGTTTTTGGTGTATTTCAATTTTTTCAAATCAAAACTCCATTTTTGGTGAAGGTTGTCTCTAAAACATACACCCGGAACTCAATGTGCAGCTCAGTACAACTATGTCTTTAATTGGGGTCGGTTAGAACCTAAATCTTTGTTGTGATTGAGGCAAATTCAAAATGGCAGAGGAGGGATAACAAGTAAGGTGGGTACATCCAAAAGCGCCACAAATTGGTCGTTTATTTCTTACACATGTGCTTTGGAAGTGAATATGTGTGACTTGAAAGTTTTTTTTAGCATGAGAAATAGTTTTTCTTTTCARCATAGGCATTTAGTATTCTTCTTCAGTATAGTGGCAGCAGTGATGACTAATTGCACCAATTTTGATACCCTGGCTTGTGTTGGTGAACACATATATTATGCACCTTTCTATTTGTGACCATATGCTAATTTGCAAAATTGACCAATGGTTGGTTCCAATATTGAAAGCCAATCAACCATTTTAGGCCGCAACTGCTCTAGAAATTGCGCCACTACTTCACGGAAAGATAGCAACCTATATATTGAAAATGGGGAGGGGGGTGGATGATCAAAAATGGGTCGTYGAGCTTAAGTACCATTGGATACATGAGAGAGCAATTGTGACYGTTATTTATAGGATGTTCATTACTCCACTCCATGAGCGGTTTATAATTTTAACCCCTAAAGGACCATTTGTCCCCTCATGGGACAACTAGGATTTCAAGCAAGCGCATACAATTGCAAGTTTTTTCCTCATTTTTTTAAACATTTTTTGAAGATAGAAAAACTAATTAGCTTCGTGGGGATATAATCACTAGTAGAAAATTCAGTTTTTATGTTGATTTGGTCGCGTTGATCCGGTCACTTTTTAACCAAAATTTGTTGGAAACCAACAGATTTCTTTCAAAAAGTGACCGGATCAATGCGACCAAATCAACATAAAACTGAATTTTCTACTAATGAATTTTTTTTCAATTGATGCCCGAGAACCAAAGTTATGTTGAAAACAACTCATAACATAGGAGAGGGGGCGGCAAAAAAAAAATTCAAAAATTTGAATTTTTTTCTTTTAAATTTTTTTCTTATAAATTTTTTTTCTCATGGATTATATTTTTGTCCACATGGAAAACTTTGATTCATTCCATTTGGATTTGTTATGAGAAAGTTATGGACAATCTTGTTTTTTGGGCAATTAGAGCATCTTCTTGAAAAAATAACTTGTAGGATTCGTACTGTGCAATTTTTACAATTTTAAGGAAAAATGAAAAACATGGTTTACTTTGATTTCTAGAAACAATCTCACCATAGTGATTAGTGCATTTTAATTCCTCCTTATAGATATTAATAATTTAGATTTTCCTTCCATCTTGTAGAACTTTTTTTCCCAGATTCTCAACTCAATTCTTCACCATAAAGATCTAAAACTCAAAACTTTAAAGTGCAAAAAATCAAAGTTAAGCAGGTTCAAAGTTAAATAATCTAGTCCCACAATATATTGCAAAACTTGTTTTTTCCCAAATTTCAAGTTGTAACAAAATTATATTGAATGGAATTGGACCATTTAGTGTGTAATATCAATCGTTAAGCATAAATACATTTTTTTCAATAACATGTTTGATGAGCATATTTCCAATATAGTGGATTGCCTCATTTTATTGAGATGTCTACTAATTTGTGTGCCATCATTAATTGACTCCATTGTCTCAAAATGATTTAGCTCTAATGGACTTTGTAAATCATGAGACTTCACATGAATCATTTGCAATTTTATTATTATTTGGGAGTTGTAATTTTCCCATTTAAAAAAAATTATGTRTTCCATTWAGAAGCTTGCTCATTTAAGACAATGGCACAGGAAGTAATAATTTTGGCCATAGCAATTGCRTTTTAGAACTTTTTCTTCAATTTTCTCCTCCTACTTTATATTGTTAAAGTAGAACAATCCACTCTTTGGATTGTATAGTARATGAAAGGCTTCTTTGATATTTTGATGAATTTCTTGATGTTTTTGGACATTTTAATTGTTGCAATGAGATTGTAGTGTTACAAGGTGTAGAAGYTTTCCACAAAGTTGATTCAAGTTTCCAATATGGGTATGCTATTTTTCAACCTAAGTATAAGCATCTTACTAAACATAATGCAAACTAAATTTCACATCTTCTMATTTTCATTGAATTTTGAAGTTGACTTACACCATCATTCATGTAAGAGACAAAAATCACTTTCTATTTGATTTTCATAGAYCTTRTAAATAGTTAAGAATTTGAGTTGGAAACGTTTTGTATGTATTTTACACATAGGTGAGATTTAGATCATATAGTTACATTTTTACTTACTTATTTATAAAATTAAGGATATGGTTAAAATTATCATTGCTTGCATTTTTTTTCTTYGAATATCTTGGCACAAAAGTAACCACTTTTTTTGTTGGGCTCAAATTGCAAAAGAAATTGAGAGGTTAACAATGGTAATTRTAAAGTGAGAAGTTMTTTCCCTTTKAATAGCATAAAATAGAGAACTAYGGATCAAACTCATCCCTTTGGATTCAAAATAGAGTTATTTTGGGCTTCATCCCTGGTTTTGTTTTTACCAATGAGAATTTAATTTAAGAACATGCAACATGCGGAACTATGGCTTGTAACTAAAGACAAGAACCATGAGTTTAGAGCTTAATTGAAGATGAAGAGGCAAACCACACATGCATTCATTGCTTGGAACCGCAACTTTAACTTAGTTTGCAACTCTTGATGAAGCCCAACCCACTTTTCCAATGCACCCAAAAGATGTCTTGCTTACTTACMATGGGAGAGACTCTAAAATCAACATCCATAATTTGAACATGAATGCTAAAGGTGAAGGCATGGTAAACCATTGGTGCCACAAGTTGTTAAAAGAAATCATTGGACATGTTTCATAATATGAATCCATGCCACCATTGAGATGTATTCCCTATATTCTTTATACCATAACATATGTTGTGGTTAATGAATGGGGACCCTACAATCACATATTTGTGGACTTGTGAGGTGAACTTTGGAAGTGAAAGTCTCTTTTAAGAGTTGATGAATAAAATTTTAAAGGAGAAAGACTTGACTTTTATTCATTAAAAAATTGTTGAATAGAAGAAGGTCCAAGATTGAACAAGACACTATATTGTTAATAGCTTTAAGATAGGATTGAAATACCATAATCCCAACGGTGAGATTGTTCTAGCAAACAAAATTAACCTTGTCAAAAAATATTGTGAAAAATTGCATTCAAAAATGAATTCTATGAGTTGTTTTTATAGAAGATGCTTAGATTGCCCAAAAAACAAGATCGTCCATAACTTTCTCATTATTAGTCTAGATAGAATGAATCAAAGCTTCAAATGTAAACAAAAACATAATCTTTGAGAATTTTTTTATTTTGGTTCTACCCTCCAAACTACTTTTGGGACTTAGGGTGGCATGACTTTTGCTCCCAGGCACCGATTGAAATAAAAATTAAATTTTCTAAAAGCTAATGTGATTTTCTATTGTCAACAAAAAAATTCAAAAAATCATGTCAAAAATTGAGGTCACATGAGCCTGCCCAAAATCCCAAGTGTCTCCCAAAAGGGCTTCGGTGACTTTGGTGCTTTAATTAGGGGTAACTGCTCCAGAGATTCTCAAATTCTCTGTAGCAAGAGCTGAATCTGGCAAAATATTACAATATAAAATCAATATAAAACTGGGGGYGAACCTGGAATTAAATGATTTGGTTATGATAAGTTATATGTGATATATTCAGTCTGAATCCTTGTTAGCTATTGTTTTGTTTATTTTTTCTGCATGGAGTCAGGTGGAATTTTAGAACTAAAAATAAAGGTAATTGTCCGGTCAGCAGGGAGACCGAGTCCCTTGAGCAGAGGGCCGGGTAGAATCTTTGCACCAGTAACTTAACATAACTTTTATACTTATAAATGTTTTAGGACAATAGTACCTGTCTTGATCCCTAATAACTAACTATCCAATTCTCTTAGTTCTACACATTTGCAAAATCTGCAGAGAAATGATATTTTAATATTTTATTTGTAAAAAATAAAAGAAATATTCAAAAAATAAAAATAAATTTTGATCACTTTGAATACAACATGGAAATGATTATGCACTAAAGGAATAAACAAGATAATTGTTTTCATGCATGAACATACATACTAAAGAAAACTTAATTGGTAGACGTTTAAATATGATATTCAAGAAGGCAATATAAAGAGCTTTCCAATCCCCGTGGTGACATTATTCAATCATGTTTGAGACAAGTGACTRTTCAAACAAAAAAGAATCACGTGGTGTCACAATGTTCATAGAATGGCATCGTTGTAGGCAACCATTGGAATGTTATTTTAAATCCAACATGATTGGCCTTTAATAAACATAATAAAGTCATCATTACAAGCCCCATTGAATGACATCAACATGAATGCTAAATTGACCTTTTGTATCAAAAGTTATTTTATYAATGAACATGAAAGAGTCACTAAACTTCTTTTCAAGTACGATTGTTTGACCTCAACAATACACTCGAACAACTTTTTAATATCCAAACTTCTTTGGTTGTACCAAAAATCTCCACGATGAGATTTATCTATGTTAGTCTTGTCCCTTGTGGAGTAAATTTCTTCTAACAAGTTYATTTGCAAATCGAGTTGGTCTCCAAAAGAGGGATTATTGTTATTACTTTTGGATAATTGTAGTGGATAATGATAATGGGTGTCTAATCTTCAGCTTGCAAAATGTCAACAACTCAAGAATCCTTTTCAAACAAGATTGAGTGATTTCATTGTAGGCATTGATGCGACAATATCTAGTGTTTTGTATGCAAATCTCAAATAGTCATCCACTTGAGACTCTGGCACAGCGCACATGCGAGGAAACCCACCCGCCAACTACCAACCGCTTGGCCAGGTGGCAAAAGCTAACTTGCTAGGCCGGAAATCCAGGGCGGAACTGAGGCGCCTGTTGCCTCTCCCACGCACAAGACTTCCACCCCACCATGCCACGCATTGCCGAAGTGGGTGAAAACCACATTGTTCTTTTTGTTTGTTTTTAAACATTGGTGAATATTTCCTTATGTGATCAATGTGTTTCAACTTTAAAAATTCAAAACCAATTCAGAAAAGGTCTCAAAAACATGAAACGATTTTGGCTACATGTCTATTCCATTTCACTTCCTAGTTTGAAAAAATATTGAAAATTGTTGGAATAGGACTAATCACACTGAAAAGGCAATCAACTCTTAAGTAGTATCTTCAAAAACAAACTACAATATTCTTTATCAATGAAATTTATTTGTTTAACCCTTGAAAGATATTGCAAACTCGAGTTCAAAGTTAAAAAATACACCACTTTTGAACTTTTTCTATCGAATTTCTCTTGGTGTAAGTTCAAGAGTACATCAATTATACCATGATATTTTTCACTAATATTTTCATTTTTTATTTATACTTTATATTATTTTGAGCATTTTTGTAAATTCTATTATTTATACAAACAAATTTCATTAAGAAATTATATAAAATTCATCACCAATTGTTCTTGTACTTCAAGTTAATTTATATCTAGAAGGTGTGATATGCACTCAGTTGCTAAAATGTATTCAATACATTGATATAAACAATGCAGCATGGATTTCTAAAATGATGTATGCAACCTTTTTTGGCATTGTGGGGCCAAATTGCACCATTTCAAATCAAATGTCAAATTTTCACCAACTAAAAATAATCTTTTTTTACCCAAAATTTTTCATTTTTATAAAAATTTGGATGAAGATGCCAAATTTGAATGAAAAAGTGCATGAACATGATTGAAATGTGTTTCATGGTCCAACTAAGAACCACATATATTACTTCAATTCAATTTCCGAAGTGATTTAACAATCCCACCATTTGAATTAGTGCATTTTAATTCCACCTTTAGTTAGAGATATTTTTAAATTAGATTTTCCTTTGATCTTGAACCTACTTTTGCTTAACATTTTTTTAAAGAATAAAAAGTAATTTTTTTTTAAATTTTGTTGATGCCTCTAAGATTTTCTACACAATTCTCCAACATAAAGATTTAAAGCTCAAAACTTTGTAGAGCAAAACATTAAAGTTAAGAAGGTTCAAAGTCAATTTATCGAATAAAAGTTGGGATCGAGAAATGAAGGCCTGACTTTTCTTCCCTGAACGAAGGTATCGTTTGTGAACGATATTGAAACGACTGTGAGATTTAGGGGCTCAGTCGTTATCATACCATTGAACTCATGGGTGTAGCCGGTACAGAAGAGATTCTACTTTCTGAAACCCGGGGAACTTCAAAAGATCGGAGACTGGACAGAGAAGACGGAAAAAGACGGCTTTATCTTGTGAACATTTATGAGTTGATGCTGCGCTGTAAGTGAGCAGCGAATGGCTGGCATCATGCTATGCGTGGAGATATAGCAGGGTGGGCACCTGTTATCCATGGGACAAGTCGGTGGATACTGGCAAGAGTGGGGTTGAAGAAGAAGTAATAAATTTAGTTGAATTGCCGTTCTTATACCATTTTAGATTGTGTCTTCCTTGCAGGTTCAAATTGATTTATTTCTTCTGCGTTAGAAGAGGGAAAGGTGGTGAAAAAGGAAGGCGAAGAGGGGAAAGATGAGTGCTGTGACAGCAGTAGGCAAGAATGGAGAAGGAGCACGGGAGCCACCATGGCTTCACGTGCGGCGGAAGTGTTTTGAGTTTGGTCTGCTGCCACTTCCTAGCCTTGCACACAGTGATGTTGTAACTGGTTTGAGGAACCTCCGCGTCAAATTACTCCAGCAGGCTCCTCCCATTTCTACTTGGTCCTTGAGCATCAATTCCAATGCTTCATACTCCGCTCCGGCTTCAGGGGGTAGGAAACGGGTAGCCACTGCAGGTATAGCAGCAGCGTTGGAGATCACTGAGTCGCATGCTCATTTGGTGCTGGATACCTTGGCATCTGTCTTGAACGAAACGGGGGGAATTGTTGATGTCCTTGCCACTACTCCAGTGACAGAAATCGATTCTGTAGGTGCTGATGTCGACGACCTTATAATATTTCTGTACGTTCAAACTTATCGAAGAGTTCCGTCTCGGCCACATCGAGGAGCTGCTGATGTCGCTGATGTTTGGCCTTCTACGTCTGCGATTGATGGATTTCTTCCTGCCCTATCTCCTATGCAGGTGCCCACCTTCACTTGACTCTTTATCCTCTATGGATGATTCCAATTGAAACGATCATTTTTTCACAATACGACCCGGGTGTTCAGAATCGACTGTTTTGGCTTCCATATGAGTGCCGATAATTTTTGAAGCACCAGTTTGACTGATTTACCATCTGAAAGTAGGTCTTACTGTGACATAATGAGATTGATATTCGTTCTTTTGTACCGAACTCCAATGCTTTATGTGGTCGGGAGGCTGCATTCCGCAGCAGGCATCACTCATGATAGTAGTCTTGTTCCATGCTGTTTTTCACTTGTGATTGTTAACCTTGCCATTCCAAACTTCAATTGTTTGTAAACTCTTGGGGCTGGAACCTTCTAAATTCGGCCAAGGGTGCTTTCTAGGGATGTACTTTTCAGCAGCTAGTCTTTTGGTGAGACTGCAAATTTAGTGCATAGAACCCCAAGAAAGTAGAAACGTTTTGAGGACCTATTTTCGGGAGGAATTTTTTTTGCCTAATCATAGTGCCATTCGCTAACCTTTCAATAACGAACATACGAGCGGGCATGTTGCTGAAGTGCTTGGGACATTCTGCAGGTTAGATCTTCTACAGTGTCTCGACGCTTAATGCCCGGTCACGCAGAAGAAGAAGTCAATCAGCTGGCATATATGMGAAAGCACTTGCCAAATCTTCTTAACCTCTTGGCAGAGACAACAGAGGAGGAAACCAGTAATAAGGTAATAAATGTTTTCAAAGAAYTGTTTAATGTTAACGAAGCTCTCTRTKCCGCAATAGCTCTGCGGTCATGTCTTTTTTTGTGATATCTCTCCTGCTTAATGATCTTATGCTACTTAGGTCCTTGACATGTCACTCTGGAAAATTCCCTCGGTGAAAGCATTACAGACTTTAAAAMATTTAACTCTGCTTATTGCACTGTTGACGAAGCTCATTGAGATTACTGCTATATTATTAAGTGGGCCTCTCTGACATCTATTTTCTTCTCTTTTTTTGCTTCCCTCAGGTTATAACAGCTGAGCAGTTTGAGCATCTAGGACTCCTTCTGAAAGCGAAAAATGCTAGCTTTGAGAACATGCACTTGTGTCAGGCAGCCCCCTTCTTTGCTAATTCAGACCCAGATATGCCGGCAGCTCCTGTGCCTGTTGCCCAAGTGCTGGAATGGGTTCAACAGCACATATTGGCTGCTTCAGAAAATTTGAGGGGGACTTCRAAACTGAGCAAAGAAGAACCGGTAGTGAAAGATACTGCCCTTGTAGAGAGTCCATCGTCTGAGGCTACAGATGTAGCAATGGCAGACGCAACCGCTAACCCTGTCAGCCCCCCGACACCATCTAGCACCCAAACTATTCTCGTACCAAATGGGGTGTTGCAYTTGTCTAAAGAYTGGCGTCCGGATGGTATGACATTCGTGGATGGGGTTATGAAGGCATCCGTATTGAAAAGAGAAAATGACATCAAGGGGGAATCTGTGAAGGTAGAGCCTGTTTCGATTATGCAGAATATTGGAGGGATACTGCAAAAACATTCTAAATGTTGCCTTATTGTGGTCCTGTCGCATGCGTTCTCATAGTCGGGMTTCTGAGTTCGCTGCTTTGAAAGAGCACGTTCTTAAGCAATAACCTTTTCTTGATTCTGTTGCAGGTTTCTCATTGCCACGATTCAGTTGTGTACATACTTGCGCCACTGAAATATGTGAACGTCTTTGGCTGTTCGGATTCTATTGTTGTGCTAGGGGCTGTTGGAAAGGTATGTGACCTTTATCCTCCTCCGTAAGTTCCGACATTTGTCTGATATTTGCGCTCAATTGAACCTTGTGTTCACAGTAAGCCGACTGTTGGTTTAGGTCTCAGAGGTATGGCTTATTTGGCTTGCTTCAATCCGATCTTAATCCCTAATTCTGTTTTACACAGGCTGTCCGAGTGGAGCAGTGCGAGAGGATTCAACTTATTGTGCCAACTGCTCGTATTACTATTGCTAACTGTCGGGAATGYGTTTTCTATCTTGGAGTGAACCAACGGCCTCTGTTCACTGGGGATAATCACCACCTCCAGGTACTCTTGCATCCTCAGCTTGCCTATAAAAGTAAATCAATCACCCTTGTGAATTGGCTGCTTTTGAAAGTATATTCATAAATCTTTTAACCACTGCTTCTGGTTGCTGTCCCAAGCAGGTGGCCCCATACAACACGTTCTATCCAAAATTGGAAGCTCACTTGGCGCAAGTAGGGGTTGATGCGACAGTGAATAGATGGGACCGGATACTGACTTTGGGTATGGTGGATCCTCATGATGCCTTCCTTCATCCTGCTGGTGCTGCAGATGTTCAAGCTGAGGGTGCGACACAGCTCCCGCCGGAGAAATTTATGACATTTTCGGTGTGTACACATACTCTTGGCCAATTGTAGAGACAAATTGCGATGAGCTCATTGTAACGTGTTTTTTCCTCCTAGCTTGCTTTTCCTTTCATGACGAACGTGATTGTGGGTTCACTGAYAAGTCCAATGCTCTGGCCATTCCAATAATTTGAATGTATGTTTTCTAAGTTGATCCTTCTGGCATTTACAGGTTCCAAGGTGGAGTGAAGCTGATTCTGAGCAGCAGCTTCTTACACGGGCAAATCCTTTCTTATTGCCAAAGCCTTACCTTCTTGCCCAGCAACACAGGGTAGGCCTCGTGCTTGTCAGTTGCTTGCAGGTTTACGTGGCTTCTATGTCTTCTTTTGGTGTACGTGCTTAAATAAGAAGCTGGTTTGTTTTCCATTTTTTGTGGCTTATTCACTATTGTATTTCCTTGGAGCAGTGCAAAGCAGCTGAAAATTTGAAACAAAGTTTGAAGAACACGCCACTGGAGGAGGGAAAGAAGCGTGAACTGATCTCCGCTATTCATGGACACTTCCGCGAGTGGCTATTTGGTATTTTCAACACCAATTGATTATTTYTGTCTTTTACATYTCTCGCATTGTGCAATTAGATGTCAGTGCTGATTGTGAACCTGTGTGGGGTGCAGCTTCTGGTAATATCCGTCAAATATATGATCTTCAGACTCTGGATAGGTTGGACAGCAATGGCATGGAATAGAATTACTGGCACCAAGATTTATTCACCTGCAGTTTGAGCCCTTCACAAACTTGCTGGTTGTTTCATCATCTAGTCATGTGTTCATAGGTTCGGTGGAGACAACCATGTTGCGTCAGATTTACTGTTGTTAGCTCCTGTATTTGGACGAGGCTAATTGTGTTAAGGGTTCGTAATGGTGTCAGCATAGCCCCTTCCTCCTTAAAGCAGAAACCTGCTTCTTGTTTGTTTGGGGTCAGTAGTAATTGAGGTACAAAAGTTGGATGAACGGGGCTCAATTCCCAACAAAAGAAGGATGTAACTGGCAGTCTGGGAGCATCAGTTTTCTCATCATCTGGTAGGTAGGGACTGTTACTTTTGCGAAGCAGCCATAATATTGTTTAGTGACAGACGTGTAGGTTTATGTTTTACACAGCTTTTGCAGAATATTTGAACTTGCGAGGATGGGGTACAACAAATTGGGGCTAAGGCTGTAACAACAGAAATGTCAAATAAGATCATGGACTGCGATGACTAGAGCTTATGTAGTCCCTTCGACCATTAGAGGTGACTGGTGTCCAGAGGAACATTGGATAGCGCAGTGTAAACTCCTCTTTGATTTGGGGGAATTATTTTATTGCAGCCTTTGTTGTGTACAACTTCTATCCATAGACTGCTTTTGTATCTTTTAATTTGAACAAAATTCCTTCATGCTATTTGAGTCCGTGATACTTTTCTCCATCTGCCATCATACTTCTCTCTTAATTTCCTCCCTACAGCTCTTGTAAATGTTGACCTGTTACAGAACCAATGTACTCCCTCTATCTCTCTCAAAATAAATCCATGGATTCTTGTGGGAAACTGTGGGAGTACCACATATTACTACTGTATTTTGAGACACAGGGAGTGAAGGATGAAATTGTTGCGACAATATGAGCTTTGGTATCTCATTTGGTAGTTGTTTGAAGAGTGTTTCTGAAGGGGAGTGGACTTCATTGAAATTGAATTATAAACACATGTTGGGAATGGGTCCAAAGTAGGTTAGGAATGGGTCTGGTTACCTGTAGGAGGCTCTTAAAGTGACCATTTAAGAGCTGATTGCTAAGCTCTCTTCAACAGTCTTAGTAAATTTTTGTGGGAAGAAAAATGGAAGTGGCATCTAACCCAAGTTGTCCCATATTTTTTTTTTAGACCTTTGTGGAATTAGTTACAAATTTTTGAAGTTGCAACGTAGTGGTCATCAAAAGCAACCACCTTCTGAAATGTGAATAGTTGGTACATTGAAGAAAGAAAAATGGTAATAGTTTGTACCTATGTGTCATGTTCCTTGTACTACCTGATCGGAGTTTGAGCCTCCAATCTTATGTATTGTAGTCTACTTACACTACTATACACAAAAAATGGAATTCTTTCAAATGGAACTCATTCAAGTTCATGGATACTTATAGTGATTTAATTTACCAAGGCAATGTGTTGTTTTGTTTCTAATTATATCCAAACAATCAAAGAAGATAGAATGAGTTGATCAATTACTTTCTATAATGGTATACCAAAAAACTAGGTAGTGTAAAAATAGTCTTGTTTTGATATGTCAATGTAGAGGGATGACAAGCATGCTATTTTTTATAACAAGCCTTTTATTTCAAGTTACCAAGCATAAACTTGATGGAAGAATGGTTTGGTCTTGACCAATCATGCTCAATCAAGGGTCTAAAAGAAGTGGCTTTTTCATGCAAATACAAACCCACGTTATAAAAATAACATGCATCCATTGAGAATATCATTTCTTATCAAATGGGTTTCATTGAAGTAATGAGTGTATTTTCCTACAGAATTACAAAATGTAATTTTCTACTAATATATCAATATATCAATCCAAGAGGCATGCTCCCTCATCCATTTAACAATTTTTTGCACTTTGAAGCTCCTTATAATCTGAACTGCCTCAATTCTTACTCTCTATTGGAAGCAAAGCACATGCAACCTTAAACTAATGGCTTTGGCCTTGGCACACTAACAAAGTGGTCATGAATTCAAACTCAAGCGGAAAGAAGATGTTGGTTATTCTTAGGGTATGCTTAATGGAAATAACCAAGTTTAGGGTTACGCTAGATTTTTAACGAGTCAATGTCTCTGGTTCCTATAAGCGCAAACAGTACTCACTGAAGGACTTCGAATGTGACCTTTTGTAAGTTTGTAATACCCGAAATCAACTTTGTACCCTGATATATCCAGAGACAAGTAGTTGCATGCTGATTAATTTGTGTGTGTGACTTGAATTAGGTAAGGGTTCTGGGTAATCTACTTTTTCTTACTTTGATTATTTCGCATAGGATTTCAAATGTTGGTTTTGGAGTTCACCCAATCTTAGTTGGAATGTGTCTATGGGAGTAAAAATGAGAGTGTCGCTAGTCATGGACACATATTAATGTTTGGCAGTTTAGTTTTAGGTGACACTACATCAGTTAATTGCAATTATCCGTAGTCAGTAGATCCTCTTGTTCATGGCAAGTACGGAGTACTTTGATTGACTTCAATTTCAATAGAAGGTTAATACTTAATACTGGTTTGAAAAACTAGAGTGAACGAAGCATCTAATGGAAATGGATCAACTATCTAAGCCTCATGAACCTAGGTAATGAATTTCATCCTTGATATCTTTGTTGGCGGGGAGGTCTATCAAGACAATTGATGAAACGGTAATAACCTCAAGGCTTGCAATTTCTAAGCTGTTCGAAACTAATACACTGACTTTCATGGACAGGCAAACCACTCTTCTGAATCTAGGCAAAAGTGGAGGACTACGCGATAGTGATTACTGAACATCGTAGTCACTTACAGAACAAACGACCCATCCAGAATCGGCTCCCAAATCAAATGTTGAATGAACTCAATTCCTGTCGAGTAGCAACCACCAAAGGCACTTCTCCCGAACCGTCCAAAAACTTCTCGTGCATGAAGCCGCTCTGCACAACATTGTCCGGTTTCGCAACCACCTCGTAACAGTAGCAACTCTTCAAGCCCGTCTCATTTCTGCAACCACACCCACCCTATTAATAAGCCCTTCCAAAAAGAAAGCCCTCTAACCGCTGTGCAGCTACAGAGTCACAACATTCACGATACCACACGACTCTCTGAAGTTTACCCGTCACACAATGCATGTACTGTAAGTATCACTAGTTCCTTCAGCAAAACTCAGAACTAACAAGGAGCATCATACATTCTAAATAACCCCAATACGTCCAAAATCGACCACAGCTGCACAAAGAGCCCATGCAATGTTTCCACCATCAAAGATCAATCGGCCTCAGTCCTAGCCTTGGCAGGTTCAACCAGGATCTAAATATGAGTAGCACCTGTAACAATCATGGTGACTGTCCTTCACGATATCGAAGTCCCACACAACCGTGTGACTTCCGGCCGAGACCACCAAGTGACGCTCTACCACACCCTCCTCTGTGACCTGGAAAGACCAGGATCATGCATATGTCAGCCAAGGTCGAAGACAAAGGAATCTTCATAGCACGATACACCACTCATKRAATGMCAGGAAYKTCATGTCATCTCGTCTGAAGGTGGACASTAWTTTCTCCAGACAAAGGGCAGCAAGATGAAGAGCGTATACGGCAACCACGAAACCGGGACAGCCAATACAACCTCAGCTTACCCAGGAAAACTTGCCACCATGCAACTTCTGTTGCTTGCCGTCCCGATGTGCATCGAAGGGACGGAGTTTCAACAACCTGGGAGCGCCAATCTTCCCCCCCATACGACCGGAAAACCCAGTCTKCTTCTTTCCATYCTTGTCTTTGAAAACAGTGCTGATCAGGATCAAGTACGTGTCGGTCGTCGCCAACACCCACTTCCCATCATACGTCACGTCAACGTGCGTGATGGGTGACCCCAAACCAGGGAACGCGGTCTTGGCCTGCAAAAGTCCACATCACACGACCAGTGAGAAGGTAATTACACCTTCGAAATGCCCCC
The DNA here is from genome assembly GCA_006891605.1 of Pleurozium schreberi. Taxonomy (NCBI): domain Eukaryota; kingdom Viridiplantae; phylum Streptophyta; class Bryopsida; order Hypnales; family Hylocomiaceae; genus Pleurozium; species Pleurozium schreberi. The sequence goes on along the minus strand of VACF01000827.1, from coordinate 195,128 downwards.
TCAAAATCTTCTGATGGAACACTATGGTTGGATCAATGGACAACCCCAAGAACGCGCGTCAGAAGAAGGCACAATGCTCAGCAGGCGCCAGGATCGAGAATGTAAATAATCGAACCATGTCACAAAAACAACCCATGATGATCTGACGGGAAATACAGTTGCCCTGATCTGCTCCCTCAACTGCCTTCGCAAGCATTGAAGAGGTAGTCACCAATGAAGAACTTGAAGATATGGGATGGAGGTACAGACACGTCGAAACCGCACAAAAACGAAGCATAGAAGCTCGATGATGTGAAACCACAGTCAAGGACTCGTAAAACAAAAGCATGGACTTACCATTCTCATGCTGGTGATCCCGTACAGACGCACTTTCCCATCCTTGGATCCAACCACAACGCTACCATCTCCAGCTGTTGCAAAGCAGCTGAAGTTTGTTCCTCTCGAAAACTGCACATAACCTCATTCAACAAATCAAGMTCCCGAGTTCGGCTCGTAAGAAAGGCAGCAGAATATCAGCACAATCTCACAGATTCGTGTGAGTAAAACCAGTAGGACACAGACTCTGAACTACCACCTACCCTTAGCAAGACTCTCTCAATCTTAAGACTCGAATTCATCATTCATAGTCACGGTGTCATCTCCGAATGGTTCAAAGTCATTCAAAACCACAGCATTCGGGAWCAAAGAATCTGCCAATTCTGTAGAGATCCACACGAATGTCAACTGATCCGAGCAGCTCAAGGGCGTGGCGAAAGCCATGACGGCGTGCACAYACCTGGTGGCCCTCCGTCCAGGTCAGAGCAGCAGGACTGGCGAGCTGCTGCACGATCCCCTGCGAATCWCGCATGTCCCACCGACACAGCTGGTTGTCGTCCAAGCCCAGAAACGTGGAGCCGCCGCTGAACATTTGAGCGCCCTTGCTGTCGTTGGTCACGTCCCGCATGGTGATGGGCGTCCCGTCCTTCTGGAACTTCCACTCCGCCACCATCTGGCCCGTCCCGATGTCCAGCTGGCTCACGCCCCCGGCGGTGGACTTGCCGTCCGTGGTGGGGCTGATGAGCATCATGTTGCTCTCCCCGCGCATCAGCATCCCTTTCTTGGGCGTACTGAACACATTGCCGGGCGTGCCTCCTCCGTCCCGGAACTTGATGCTCACGTCCTTGTCCACGAGACCGTTGGAGCTGTTGAACAGCACGCCCAAGCCATAYTCGTTCACCAGGAAGCTGTGCTCCAAGCCGCCCATCGTCAGGCTGTGGATGTTCGTCTTCGAAGGCGTCTTGAGCGTCTCTCGCAGCTCCCGGTACTTGCTGGGCGTCTGGATCACGTCCTCCGCGTCTTGCCAGATGGAGTCGTCGTCCTCCTTGCCCGTCGCCCAGTCCATGAAGTCCTTCCCGAACACCTTCACCTTGTTCGCCTCCGTCGGCTTCAAGAAATACGTGTTCTCGAACCTGCCAACGCAACACAAGGCGGACACCTCTGTCAGTGGGTGTTCTGCTTCTGCGATGCACCAATGGATTGGTTCATGGCTACCACTCTCTGCTTGAAATCGATCCATGGGTTTCCCCGATKGTGTATAAAGCCTTGGTCACGATCATGAAAGTTTCAAACACTAGACGAAGCACACAGAACTCTCTGCATGTGACCAATCCTCGAGGTGCATACTCACAATCCTGCTACAAGCACCCTTCCAACTGGACCACTGGACCGGACTCTGAAAGTGCGCGGTGAATCTCAAAGAAGGACAAGACCACATAACACTGGCAGTTGTGTTTGCAAGTGCAATTTTTTAAACGATTGCTTGGAATTACATAATTAATCTATGGATGGGACTTGCTTTCTAATACTTCCAAACAAAAATAATAGTTTTTTTTAACTTGATACTTTTTATTTCATAAATAAATTCAAACTGCACCATCACTTTTATCTTGTTTAAGATTAGAAATAAAAACAAACAACTAACTCTATTCCATTTTAGTCAATGATACGTGCAATGATACAAGCACTAAGATGAACTTGCCAATGTTAGTTTTTTTCTTCATTTGGTTGATTGCAAGAAACACTTGTCGATATTGTTGCGTGTTGGCTGATTTATTTGGGAGTACTTTAAAATTAGAAAAATAATTTTTGAATTTTAAAAAAATATGAATAATATAAATTTTTTAAATTAGAAAAATATACCTTTAAGAAGAAGCTACCCTAGGAAGCAAAGGGATATAAAAATTCTCTAAGTAGGAGAACTTGAAAAGTACCAAGTCTCAAGAAAATTTATATTTTTATATTTTTATTATTAAAAAATAGGATAAAATTTTCAAAAATAAAATAAAATGTTTCATTTGCTACAACTTTATGTGGATGTCTAGTCATAAAATAAAATTTCATTATTCAAAACTTCATTGCAAATGGTACTCACTTCACACCAATCTAGAACACAAGTGCAATAGGCAATCAAAAATCCCTCTCCTCGAAAGATGTGTTTCCATATTATAAAGCAACACTCAAAGTTTTATGACCTAACTTCTCAAAATAGATACTCGATAGTATTAGAAACCACCCAAACTGCATATGTGACATACTATTAAAATTCAATTTTGGTCATTTAAGTAATTTTACTAAAATTGAAAAAATTCACATTTATTTTCCATACCACCAAAAAGTTTGCTTTCAAATTTCTTGTTCTGTCGAGCATTTTTGCAAAAGTTATAGACAAAAACAACTTTTTTCATGACAATGTGATAGAAAATAAGACAAGTGTTTCTTGCAATCACCCATTTACAATATTTGACAAAGACAATACCTTAGACAATACATTCTATCTTTTATGCAATATTTCATAGAACAAGTGTATCATCCAATCTTGTTAAATAATGCTTTTGATAAAAAAAAAATTTAAGTTTTAATTCTTGAGTATCTCATAGACTTTTTTCTGTGTATAGTTTGGCTTGTAAATTTGTGTTTTGTATTTTAATGGTACCATCATATTCAATTACAAACACATACTATGATGATTAGTGTATATGAATACAAGGTGATAATTTTGTATATAATAGATACTTTTACAAAACTTTATATAGTTGCCAATGAGCCTTTAATCTTGTAAAGATAAACGGACAAAAAAGTTGTCAACAAATGGTTTCTATCGTTTTTATGGAAATAAAAAATGTATATGGCCATTGGATCAATGGATAATTTCTTAGTACTTGGTGAAGCTGATAAGCGGGGTATTTATTTTTTCTAAATTAACAATACCGGTAATTAAAAACTTTTGAAAGCCTCAAGTATGGATTCCCCTCAGTATTGACTCTGTTTATTTTTGAGGATTTTGACATCTATTTGAAGAGTTTTTTGCCGAGGGCAAACTCAAAAATCTTATTATTTATCATGGATGATCAAATTTGAAACCAATGACTCCAAATTAGCTCAAAAGGTTTAAAAATAAATAAAATAAACCAATTTTAAATAAGGGGCAAGTTTTATTTTCACTACTTGCTTAAATAACTTGATCTTAYTTGTTTCTATACACCTTTTCAATCTCTAAAAAATGTATGAGATGGAAAACAATGTTTACAAGTCACCCAATTAGCAAATTAGATTGGTAACAGCATGCTTACCTAAAAGCTAAGGTAGTGGCACCTGAAACTGTTTATGTAAGCATTTTAACATCTTCCATGTGGCCACATCATGAAATTTTTATTCAAGTAGATTAATATATAGTAGTTGAAGATATTGCAAGTAGAATCTAAATCTTCTACCAATCAAAGAATATGTTATATACTTTCAAAAACAACAATTTTTTGGCCCTTAATAATATTGACTCACACTCAATTGGAAATAACACACTTAAAATCTTGAAGCAAGAGAATAGTAATGAATGGATAGCAACCCCTTCAACAACCATTTTGATGAACTATTGAAGGACGCTTCATGCCTTGGGATTGACCAGACCAATTTGTCATCTAAAAGGCCTAATATATTTATTTATAGTTGGACAAAAGATTGAAATTTGTTAGAACCCCTTGACATAGAGGCTAAACCAATTTGGTGGAATACATTTTTTATTCAAAAAAGACATGGCATGGTCCAAACTTAATGAATTGGGTGCATCAAGAATGGCAAGCCAATTCTTGGGCTCAAGGCTAATGTCACATTTCAAGTAGGGTTTTTTTGTAAAACATTAATTTTTCAAGAAATAACATCCATTGGATTTTGTGCATTTGGCATCAAGGGGAAATAACCCCAACCTCTGAGTGTAAAATACCTTGAAAAGAGAGAGGGGTTGAAATTTTCTAGGTTTGATTGAACTGACTTAGTTTCCTTGGCCTCAAGGCCTTTACACATGGGAGAATTGGCTCCCGATATAATTTTATGTTAACCCTGGAAGGGCCTAAAAGCCATTTGTAGCCATAGAGTACATTATGGATACAACGGTATTTGATAAAAACAAATTGATAAAATACTTTTCAATACAAAATAATTTATTGATCATAATAGTATGTAAATAACAATGTATTACAATTCATATATTAAATCACAATTGAAGAGTTATAAGGCTAAATACCGGTCAAATAGAGAAATCTCAAAGCCCTTTCAAGGGTTAATGGGTAGTTGAGGATTCCCTTAAATTGAAAAGTGGATGAAATTTTGTACAATTGACCTCAAGATGAATTGATCCAATCTCTAGATATAAAGTGGCCCTAAAGTTCTAAATATGAGACTTGCAATTTCACATATAGACTTGGTTTGCAAAAGATAGGAGCATTTTAAGTACTTGGGCAACTTAACCCCTAAATGCTTGAGGCACCAAAATCTGGTGTTTGCAAAACCTTTGAAGTTGAATAAAACCTAATCAAGTTGCTATTTATGGTAGTTTATATTTTTGAAAACTTTTTTTTGAAATCTAGTCTTAGCATCAAAAATCCAATTTTGAAAATGATTGATTTTGATTTTTCAATTCAACATTGTGAGTAAGGGTGTCCATTGCAATCTTGACTTTCCGTAGTGTTGAGGGAGCTTGGAAATGAGTCTCAAATACACTAGAGCTTGGAGAAAAAAACCCATTAGAAATTCATTTAAAAAAAATCTAGAGTTGATTATGAGAAGCCATAAATTGATTGGAGTTATGCATGTTAGGCTTGTCAACCTCATATTTATTGGTGACCCACTTTATAGATTTGACATGTGAAAAGAAGATTGAAAGACTTGAACTCACTTTTGCAATTTGAACACTCTCATGATCAAACATTGTAATCTTTCAATCCATAAGTAATATTGTTGTGTTTTCTTTTGCTATGTGATCTTTAACATGTCTAGATTGAATTTGTATGGTTACATTACAATAAAAATTTATTCATCTTATCAAAATGTTGGCTTTTTGTTCAACGTAGAGCAAATTCCTAGAAGCTCAAAAAAGGCCTTGGGCTATGCCATCCGCGCTGGCAAGGGACTTCCCTTTTGGCAATGGAGGGTGTCCTTGGTGTTTAGGCCATATAAAACGAAGACCACTTCAGTTTCCAAATCCGAAAGTTTCACCATTTTTAGCATTTTTAGCCTTCCAATTTTGTAGTTAACGATAAACCCTTATTTGACATTGATTATGAATTATTCAGTTTCAAAAAAACAGCGAGGACAGATTATGTCCTGAGGGTCATTTTGGGGTTAACCCTTCTGACGAAATTCACACCTTTTACTTTTCCACCAAACTTTTTGAATTGCCCCTCATTTTCCTTACCGTCTTGCTCAGACTGATGCCCAGAATCCCAGCAACAGCGACTCTTTTGCAGCAGAAGGCCACCTCCTAGCTCTCTTACAATCGTGCTCATTTTCCAAGGAGCTTACCTACTGCTGCTGCTTTTGTTTCTTACGGCTCACGATTTATGCTTGAAGTCCAACCAAGCCAGACAGCGAGGTAGTGAGGGAGCTTCCGCAGCTTCTCGACGTGTCTCGAAGCTCCCCCCCTGCAGCGGCGATGGTGTACATTGAGAATTGGGATGACTTTCAGGAAAGCTCCATCAAGCTGTTCCGCTCGGATCCTGTGGCCGTATCCATTTACCACGCTTGCCTTTGTTCTGTAGTAGCATTTGAAATTTGTATCTGTTTTTAGGTTTTGGGTAATTTAGGTTATGAAGGCAAGTAATCTCATTGGGTATTAGTTTTAGGTTTTTTCGTATGAAGATTTTTTTATTTTAGGGTTGGATCCTTGACTTTACGTCGTTGGTTAGACGCGGTATGTGATGAAATACCGACATTGCGATGGCAAGCTTGTTCTCAAAGTTACGGACGATAAAGTGGTACGCTTCACTCACCTGCAATCACACTTTGCTGAGACTTGGTTGGAAACCGGATTTGGGAGCTCAGTTCAAGACAGACCAAGCCCAGGATATAAGGAAGATGGAGAAGCTCAATAACACGTTTTTTAGCATGATGGCTCGTGGACCTGATGGTGCGTATTATTGGTCCTTTTTGACCTATTTTTTTTACTGTTTTTTGAATGAATGAATGAATGAATGAGATTCTGTATTTTGTTGGTATCACATGTTTGTCTCTGTATATCGTGACAGACTTTCTAGACTAGGCTTGTGTTTGTTCTTGTAGAGATGACTGAGATATTCAGTGCAAACCTTGTCAATTTGTTTAAAGTACTGTTCACACTTTCATTGCTCGTTATGGGATGCCTCTGATATCTAGCATCACTTGATCATATCACAAAAACCTCGATTTTTGCTGAAATTCCTACGTAATCTGAGTTTTCTGATTGTCAATGATCGCAGCTGAAGTGCCAGAAGACTTGCCAAAAGAGCCTGTTGCTCCACAGCCTTCAAAGAAAGGAAGGGGGCGCAGACAATGAGGTCATACAATCTAGGTGTAGTTCGATAGTACGTTGTATCATGTTGAACATAGTGTATTTCCCTCCTTTTTTGGGTGAGTGCACTGAAACGACATCTTTAAAATTATTGGCAGCAGTTTCTTCACAGAGAACTTTGTGAGTTTGTCGACATTTCTGTGCCAGTTTGGTGTAGTTTGGTGTGGACTACCTTTCATAGCCAAAGCAGTCACTTTCTCCTTCTATTGCAAGGCATCCGAAACCGCATCCTCTTCCTGTTCGAGGCAGCCTTCGGCAAACGATTGCGACACACGCATTATTAATTGTATTGGTTTGTTGCAAAATCTTGGACCATAAATCTCCAAGATCTGATGCTCTTGATTTAGTTTGACTGAGCATGATGGCATGCGATTTGCTCAAAACCAAGGAAGCTTGAGCATGGTGATTTTGGAAGAAGATTTAATCACTTTTACAAGTGTTTGATATTGCTCTTGCTTCATAGCATCCTACTCCATGTGCTTCGCTCTCAGCTGTACTATTTGCAGAATTGCAGAACATCTTCAGTGAAGTGTGCTCTCATTCGATTTTCAAAGTTTCCAACGTTTGCAACTTCGGTGACATGGATGAAGCTATCGCAGAAGCAAAAGTATCACTGCAGAAACAGAAGAAAACAAGTCATTAAGGCGAACTTAAAGTTACAGTTTATTATTGTCAAAAACTTGTAAAGTCATTCATATTTAGCAGAGGTAGGTTATAGTAGAACCACCCATTGCCAACCAGGGATCCGTACCCAACCTGTAGGTTTAGCTAGTTCCAACCAAGGTTGGAACAAGTTTCCAACCAAAGCTTGAAATGTGTTTTTTACTCCTTTTCTAGATTGGGACTAATAAGTTGATAACACATGTCCCAAAGTAGTGAGCTGGAAAGTAGTTCTTGAATGGTTGGAATCAAAAGACTTTATATATTGGTAATGGGTTGAGACCAACTTTTGGCTTCCAAAACTCATAGTTATTTAAATTCGTGAAAAAAAATCATAAAGAATTGACAATCTCTGTGATTTCTATCTTCCTACATGGCAAAATTTTTATATTGCCTTATACTTCTCCAGAATAGTATGGAATCACTTGAGTGGATGACTGTGGGTGATTCTCCCATAACTAAAAAATAACACCAAAATTCATACAATGCCACCAAATTCAAGCACGTGCCATGAACCTAGCTACGGAGGATATTTTCTTATGATTAATTTTATCAGGGTTGAAGTCAACACTAAATTGTTTCGTCAAGGCTAGTGGATCCAAGTAGTTTTTAGCCATCTAGTGGTGGGTATGTGGAAATGTTGTTGACGAGGGCTTTGTTAGTGTTGATGAAGTGTTCAAATGCATATCAAACTTATCATATATTTGGCCATTGATCCTTTAAATGTGGCCAAATGTAGAGGGTCGGTGGTCAAATTTTGCTTTGGTAATTGTAATTTGCTAAGACCTCTATAATTTCAGATTTTTACCTTACTTTTGAGGTACTTGTCCAATGTCTTAATTTGAATTTCCTTGTACCTTTTTCAAGTGCTTTTGGATGCGCTTTGAATGAGAGAATTTACAAGTTCTAATTATATACTATTCAAAAGTAAGTTATAGGCCAATATACCAGGTAGTACTAAAGATGCTCTTAGTGAGTCAAGTTTATAGCATTTCCAATCAGCCTTCCACTCAACACATACTTGGTATTTGTGGCTCACAAAGAACTATCCAAAATGTTAGTGAAAATGCAATATATAAGAAATCCAAGGTTTTAGGACTTATAAATCTTCCATACTTTGTAATCAAAGAGCAATGTACACTAGAATAGAGAGGTTGTGTTCATCCTTGACAGACGAGTGGGATCCCTCTATACAACCCGTATTTAGCCTTATAACTCTTCAATTGTGGTTTGATATATGAAATGTGATATATTGTTATTTACATACTATCATGATCATAAATCATTTTGTCTTGAAAATTATTTGATTAGTGATTTTCTGATCAAATAGCACCAAATTCATAATATATGGTCACAAAGGGCTTCCTAGGCTTCAAGGATAGGGTTTTTCTTTTGCACTGTAGCAGTACACTATGCTACAATGGAGGATGGTCCCTCCAAATTTAAACCACTGTGACTGTGCCACAACATTGGATTATGGCTCCATGGTGCAAGAAAAAAAAACTGTTCAAGGGTAATCACCAACACGAAATCTCATGAACAATTTCTATTGTCAAAACCTTTTCAAACGTTACTAAATTCAGGTCAGCAGGACTTCTTCCAGGAGCCTGATACACTACAGCTAATTCTGACAAGCTCTGGAAATCAGCAACTTTTACTCACAGCATGTAATGTGTCACGAAGCCACATGTGGCACAAAGATGACGACATACTGAAGACTGAATGACAGAAGAATCTCTTTCAACGAAGAGACGATGGCAATCCAGCAAAACAGGTCCAATTAAGATTTTACAACTACATGCCTTCACAATAATTCTAGTTCAAAACTATTCTAAAGAACAATGGTAAGGCTTCAACGTGACCTTCACCCTGCTTAATCGTTCTACGAGGGAGTTCGTCCCTCTAAACCGGTCATAAGTAGCCACTTCTGTAGCTACAATAGCAAGAATCTTATGCTCTGCAACCTGTCATCCAATCACGATGACACGAGCAGTTGGGCTCAAGAAGAAGCTCATTATTGAAAAAAGATAATTGAGCTCATAAAAAAGAAGCTCCAGTCAAGAAGCTGGATGAGCAAGCGTTTCCTCACGCTGACGAGGCCGGGCATAGAGCCAGGTTCTCCCAATCTGCTTGAACGTGGAAATATCAAAGAGTTCCATGAACTGTTGATCCAGCATCCGTACTTTGGCTCCAGCGAAGCGACGATACTCGTCAAAAATAGAGGTCAGAGACCAATTTTGAACTTTCCGAAGACAACCTACAAGACAACCCGTGCGATGCTGCAAACCCAACCCATTGTCCACATCAATTTCAGATAAAATTCATGACCTCAATCAAGAATTCAAATTACAACACTGATGAAACCGCAATCATTTTCCTGGGCTTGGTGCTTGGTGAGAAATCAATAGAAAAGGACATCAATAGAAAAGGACATTTACTTTCCAAGTATTGCAAAAACAAAGTAAATAGGCTGACGTCATTTAGTGACACGGAAGACAACTGAACTGTTAATTCAAACGCACTGGATATAGCCTCTGCTCTCAAATCATCACAGAAGCGAACACAAAAGCCTCACGGTGTGCCATGTTCATCCAACACACCAACCTACCTTCCCTTTGTTGCAGTGTATAAGGATAGGCTGGTTCTTCACATCTGATTCACAGTCCAGCCGACAATAATTTCAGACAGTAATTATATTTTGGGTAAATTTTCAATGTTGAACCAGTCTAAGATTGATTTGATAAAGATCTATGGATTTTTTTTCAGTTTCAACAATATAAATAATTTCTTATCATCATGCTTCCCTTTTCCTATTTTGATATCAACCTCATTAAGGTTGTAGAAGTCATATATTATACCAAAGCTAACGTACAGCCATGACCTAGTAAACATCTATAGATCACAACCAGCAACTCAGGCGAAAAAATGGTCACAATAACTTGACAAAAGAGCGAACAACTCAAATCCGACATTAATACCAAAACTTAGAAACTCGCCGTTCTACTAAAATAAACGATGCAACCCGTCCTTCAACGTAGGCATAAGCGGATCCAACAAACGGATACGATTTGATGGTTAAGATACATACCAAGCAGAACCTTCAATGCATCGCGTATGACATTTTCAGGTATGTCCACAAAGGGCTCCTGCAGCATTTACAACATCGATTTAAAGACAGTCTAGTATGTTGAAAAACTAACTAACACCACCTTACGCTCACATCACTCTACTGGATAAAAAGCTTCTCATCCTGCAGCCAAGGAAGAAAGTTCTTCAATCTCAACTAAACCAGAGAAACGCGGACCTATTACTAAAGCACTGCATTCAGTTGGAGACAATTGACCGGTCAAATATGATTATTTACAATTCAACGGAAAGTGCAATTAGAAATTAGAACAGCAACACAACGCTACAAAATGAACTGACAGTATGCAAAAGAAGTTATTTTCACCTTGTTTCCTTCAATCCCGAAGTGGAACATTTGAATACCACTTTTCTCCATGAACTCAATATTTGCCCCCGGGTAAGGCTCAGGACATAGGTAACTGTCATACAAAATAACGAAGAAATGAGGGAAATCCTTGAACAAACTCGTTCCTCGAGCTGACAGTGGCAGCATACCGAACATACATCCCGCAAGTATAGAGAGGCAATTTTCAACGAAAGTCACATGAGCTAGCCAACCTAGTCCAATCCCTTATCATACTCCAAATCCTCCATACTCCCGTGGACGATCGCTCCGGACAAAAATAATCTGAGCTCCCAATGCGATTTATGCATTCTAGACTCCCTGTTCTAGATCGAGGTTGCGTGTCACGGAGAAAAAATACGCTACTAGGAGGAGAAACTTCGTAAGTAAAAAAAAATGAAAATCTCGTTCAAAGAATTAGGTTAATTACAGTACTCCAAAACCAGCACACTACAGAGCACTAAATCACTCACAGGATTCAAGAATAAGATCAACAGCTGAATCAAAATCGAAATTAAAGACAAAAGTCTCGGTCAGCCAACTCGTCATCGCCGGAATCAGCTACGCAGGGAGAAATTCACAAACTCCACACCACGAAATTTCACTCCCAAACTTCAGGTCCACACGCAACCAAGGTCGAGGAACGTACACAATCGAGCGAAGCCGCAGCTTGTGCAGAAAGGGCAGGTTCTTCGTGTTAGGGTATCCCGATCGGTACACTCCCTTGTCCACCATAGCGAAATTCAACGGAGGTATCAGCAAATCATCCTCCGGTCCCATCCTACCGCTCCTTCTCTCTTCTCTCTCGCAACCCTCTCTCTCTCTCCCTCTCAATCACGCCTTTCAATTCAAACACAAGCTGTCGGCAGTGAAATCCATTATCAAAACAAGTAGAAACTCGAAGCCATAATCTTCAGACCATCGTTGAAACCTTGTGCTTTCAAATTGCGTACTCAAGGAGCACGAGCGCGGCCGAGAGACAATGTCAGAAGAGCCGGAGAGAGACGAATGACGGGAGGCTCAAGGAACAGAGACGCCGGTTTTGTCGCAGAGGACAAGAGAAGTCTGTCGCAGAGTCGTCGTCGCCATAGCCGGGGAGCTTGAAGCTTCTTTGCAAGAGCGGAGGAGTTCGCGACATTTCATGACTTCAGGCTACTTCTGAAGAGGAAAGGCAACCTATATGGTAGGAGATCCTATTCGTGCCACATTTGAGAAGCCACCCTATTTGTGCCACTATGAATCACTATGAATCATTAGAATTGAATTTGCTGGTCAAGGTCAGTATCCCCTCCCCAATAATTCATTAAATTTGGGAATGAGATTTGGCATATACTTAACCCCTAAAGGATGAAGACCTTTTTCTTGCAAAAAACACACTCAAAATTGCCATTTTTATAGCAAAGATTAAAAAAATTTGAAAATTGTTGTTTTTGCACATCTAACCATAGGATCTTACACCTAACACTGTAGTATGAGAATATGTGGTAAAAATTTCAGAAATTTTGACCGCACACATTGCAAGATACTTGCGTTTAAAGTGAAAAAAACAAGTTTTTCAGCACACTGCAAGACTAGATTATTTGACTTTCAACGTTCTTAACTTTAATTTTTTGCACTATAGAGTTTTGAGCTTTAAATCTTTATGGTGGAGAATTGAGTTGAGAGTCCAGGAAAAAATTAAAAAAATTAAATAAGGATAAATTTTAGTCTTTTAAAAATTGTTAAGTAGAAGTAGTTACAAGATAGAAGTAAAATCTAAATTATTAATATCTTCAAGATGGAATTAAAATGCAATGATCCCAATGGTGAGATTGTTCTAGCAAGCAAAATAAACCATGTGAAACTTGTTTATTTGAAAAATTGTAAAAATTGAATTCAAAAACAAATCCAACATTCAACCTATTTTTACAAAAAGATGCTTAGATTTCCAGAAAAACAAGATTGTCACAAAAAAATTTCTCACAATTTTCCCATAATTTTCTCACAAAAAATCCAAATGAAATGAATCAAATCTTTCTATATAGGCAAAAACATAATCTATGAGAAAAAAAATTAAAAAAAATTAAAATTAAAATTTAGAATTTGTTTTTTGGCTGCCACCTCTCCCCTGTTTTAAGCTTATTTGGGCATAACTTTTGTTCCTAGGCATTGATTGAAAAAAAAATTATATTCCCATAAAGTTGATCAATTTTTCTATCTTCAAAAGAAGTTTAAAAAAATCAGGAAAAAAATGGAGACTGTAGGTACCTGCCCGAAATCCCATTTGTCCCTCGAAGGGACAATGGTCCTTTAGGGATTAAAGAGAGAAAGATTGATTTTCTTTCCTTTCAAAAAATTTACTATTTGAAAATGAAAAATATCCCCAAAATTCCTACCTCTATTTTAAAAAATGTATTTTGCCCCCATGCATTGTAATTTATATATATTACAATTTCAATTGTAAATTTGGAGGACATAGTACTCACAAAGATGCATAAGCAAACACATTGCACAAATAGAGTCTCCTAAAATTGAACGTCCAAGATTTTGAAATGAGTTTTTCCATTCCTATTTATAGGGAGAGAAAATCAATTTTATAAAATATTCTAGTTTTAATCATCTCTCAAATCCTATTTTTAGAAAATATTTGATAAAAGTGTGTCTATCTTGCCTTTTACTTATGGTAGTAGTTATCTGAAATTAAAAACTATTTTTGATTAGACCTAGAAATATATACTTCACTAAGAGGTGATTCAGACATTCAATAAAGTTACTCAAACTTTAATCCTTAAGGGTCAAGGCGGCCATTTTGTATCCGATGGATGACGAAGAATCTTCTTGTGTTGGACAAAAGTGCAACTATTCATCCTTGGGATTTTGTATAAAAAGAAAATATCTTCTACAATACTTTGATTTCCAACAAGTGTTGATGAATCTAACCGTGAATCACCTTTAGATTCACCTTTAGATTCACAAATTTGATTCATCAATATTTTTTTATAAATTTTGAAAGGAAAATTTTAAAATTCCTTCAAAATTTGATGACAAGCAAATTATTACCAAATTTGGAGAAAAATTTGTTGGAGTGGATTTGAAATGAGGTTCTTTTGACATGGTGATTTTTTGAGATTTTTGTGTTCTTAAAATCTATGACCTCATTTTGGCCAATCCAATGTTGAACTAAAGTCAATGCAATTTTGGCTTGGTCAACCACTTGACATACTTGCACATTGGTAATTTAAAAAACATATATTTTAGTAACACCAAATCCAACCCTTAGATAGAACAACTTCATATTGTATCTCCACAAATTAGAACTTTCATCCAAACAGTACATCCAAACAGTAGGGACAGGATGAAACTTCAATTTCAATGTGTTCATTGTCCAAAAATGTTTGTAGAGTGGCAATTTAAAAAAAAAAACATTTACAAGAAATATTTTGCAAAATAAAATCTTTATTCAGTGAAGTTGAATGATATCGTAACATTTGGGAGTGTCGTGTGTAAATATATTGGATGAATAAATGAGGTCTCTCATACTTGACCTTCCCAGTCAAGATCGTAAGTTGTACAGTAAAGCCTTGAAAAGTGAAAACAAAATCCCAGAATACCACACCGCTTTCGTCAAGAATCACAAATGATGTAACTTAATTGTTCAATAATGTCACATTCTGGCGAAAGTCACATGTGACTCGAAACAGTAACGCCCCATCCCCATAACCGACAGAGACCAAACTGGCGAACTCAGTCTTCATGTGAAATTACAGAATGAATCATCCTGCTCACATAATGTAAACAGAGCGCTATCAATGAATTGTAACATATGGACTACAGAAAAACTGATCTAATATGTGAACTATAGAATTAAGGTAAAACAAGTGTTTATTTATATGTTGTGCTGGAGCACAGGATGTAAATCAAAAGATGTACATTTGTCTGATTTTTATCCACTGCTGTACAAGAAACACAATTTCGACACCAAACTTACAAAGACGCTCCGAGTCAGCAGTCCAGCTTCCAAAGCACAGACGAGACGGATACTAACTGAAGCTAGTGTGCTTGTGCCGAGAACAAAATTCAGCTAGTTGTGAACGAAGTCCTGTTGACTGCCTGATAGCTTCACAAAAACAAAAAGTCCCAGACTACCCAGTACCCTTACGAATGGAATACATGTCTTCAAMCASCAAAGCGCTGGATCCTTCTAACAGGTGATAACATCTCCAAAAGTGTTTTCACCACTGTACGTGAAATACAGGAATCCATCTTCATCCTTGTGCTCATCATAGATTGACGACATCATTGCCGCTGCAAAGATCACAAGTACCACATGAATTAGTGCGCCCCMWACAARTTCCCCACAAWAGCAGCTTACCAAARCATGAAAAAAGAACAAAAGGTCGTGGAATATTTCTAAAAGATCTCAAGACTTGTTTTAAATATAATGTGGGTCTACGGATTTGGATATCTTTTTGTTGGGATGGTTTTTAATTTCTASTCTATCAAAAAATATTTTCATGCTCCAATTCAGCGCAAGGAACGTTAAGTGACACGAGAGGATGTCACGGGTGCTCAAAGACATGCGACAATGTGGTGTCGATTAATGAATCAGCTCTTTTGATAAAAAAAATGCACTCAATTAAAGCTCCGTCACATACCTGTTGGAGGCAAGACGTTCTTCACAAAAATGAAGATGGCCTTTTCCGAACTCAGCTTAATACGTTTGCGGATCACGTAAACAAACTGTCCAACCGTCAAGTCCGCTGGGACAAGGTACCTGGGCACAAGTACAAATTAAAGATTCATATGACAACCTAATCAGTAACCATATAGTCGGTAATACACGGAGATCAACAATCATACATGAAGGAAGTACAATATAACCCAAAATTTCTAGACACTACACWGAGTCCAACCGAAAAGGGTAAAACTAAAAATGAAGTGCAAGTCACGCTCAAGACGAGTACTTTTTCTTATCAATGTCAGGAATGTCGCTCTTTTCGGCCTTCTCCACAATCACTGGAATTCTGTCTGGGTACTTGTCACGGATCCTCGCAGCYTCTGCCTGCCTCTTCTCTGCAACAYAAAAAGCAACATCCGCATCATTCAGCACCTCCCAGTCGAAGCAAAAGCAATACGACGAGACCCAAACGCAAATTGATTRTGAATTCTAACAGAAAGAGACTACTTCCGCCTAATTTATCATGTCCACAACGTCTCGAACATAAAAATTTCCGATCAACATGTTCCCGACAGGCGCGAACACAACAAAGACATGTTGCTTGCGAAGGACACAACATGATGAACATAAAAAATTTCGAAAAGAAACACGCTGGGCCGGCTCACATACCCATCGGGTGCTCTTGCTTGAATGAACTCTTCKCCATGGTCACCTCAACCACGAAATCTCGCCTCCGAGGCTGTCCCAAAGATAATCCGCCTTATAATCCGATCTGCGCATACTCCAAGACAGACAACATAAGCCAMAACCGAAACCCTACAGGCGCTCACAACCATCCCTACTCACCCTCCGCCACGAATTTCCCACACGTCACACATGCCGGCAACACAGAAACACCAATTTCAACCCCAATTCACCCCCCGCGCAACCAATTTCCGCACCGGAAACGCAAACCGACACATGCAACAAACCCTTGTCGGACGCGAAGAATACGAAACGGCTCAAGATGAGAGAAAGAAGAAGAGCGCACCGTAAGAGAAAACCTCGTCTCGTAAACAAGATGCGCAGAAGCAAAGAGGCGATGCCGGTGCCGAAGTAGTCACCAAGCGATGCGACGACGGCGACGACGAAAGGAGTGAAGAGCACGGCATACACAAAAGCAAGTAAGGTCCTCTTCAAGGAACGGCAAGCACTTGTTGTCCAGAGGGCGGCACGTTCGGCGGGTTGCCAGGATCGGAGACGGGCCTAAGGTTCGGAAAGGAAAGTGGTCTGGGTTTGGGTTTGGAGAGTCGGAGGGTCGGAGGATCGGAGGCGTGCCCTGGTTGGTCTGGGAATGCGGTGGGTGTGTCGGAGCTTGGAGGTTCCTGGGGGCTGAGGTTCGGAAAGGAACGAGGTCCGGGTTTGGGGTCGGGTTCGTTGGAGGCTGGGAAGCTCGGTGATTTATGAGATTCCGGAAGCTGCTTGGTCTGGGTTTCGGTTCGGGATGTCGGAGCTTGTAGGTTCGGAAAGGAGCTTGGTTTGGGGTTTGGTTCGTCGAGTACACCCTGGCTGATATCCGACATTGGGTGAGGGTTCTGGATACCGTATAGTCCTTGATGATTCTTTGCATGGGGGTTGGGACCTCCGATTTAGGAATTTGATTTTTTATTTATGTGATTTTTGGGAATATAAGTGGAATCTTTTGTGAAGTCTTTCGCTATTTTGTATGAATGAAATTCTATTGAATCACTCCAAAAACAATTTAAGTAGTAGGACAATATAGACAAACTGTACGTACAGGTCAATGTTGGGAATAATTCGAGAAAGTTTGGAACATGTCCAAAATATTAAAAACTATATAACTATTTTTAGAAAATCTAAAAAAATTCATTGTTGCCAATTTTGAATACCCCAAAATTATTCTTGAGAAAGTTTAGAAAAAATAAAGCATTTACACCTAAAGAGAAAAAACTAATCCAAAATTGGGAGTGCTGAAAAAGTAGGAAGAGTAAAGTGCCGAAATCCAAGAAAAGAAATGCAAGTTCACTTGCTGAACTATCCAAATTCTAAAATTAAATTATTTCAATATTAAGGTGCTGAATCTGACTTGGACATATGATAATAATTCATTTGGATGAATGCATCTACTTTGGGATGAACGAAGGATGTTATTTGAATGTAAATAACTGCATTGCTTGAATCAAGAAAGAAATTTGTTACAATTTATTTTTTCATTGTTTTTTAGTGAATATAGCCAAAAGAGTATGGGTGTTCCAAGGGAGGGCATTGCATTTATTCTTAGTACTTTTGATTTTTTTTCTAAAATTCATTTAGAATTGTGCYCTATGTATTACAACTCTTCAAAGATTAAACAAAAATGTATATGGAACTATGCATATGATATCAAAGTTCAATGTTTTCTAAATTGCATGTAATTAAGCAAAGACATACATTATGTTTTGGATATCTTATTCATAAATTGTTTTAGATGTTTAGGATCTATTTTTATATCAACAATAGTGATAATAGTGATGTGTTAGGTATATGTTTGAATTTTATTTCTTGGTCTACTTGTAATGTAGAATCAAGATGAAACAAGCCATTACAACTATACCTTACAATGCCAAATAAAAAACGGTTTTGTTGTGATGATTAATAATTGTATCTAAGTAAGTAAGAATGACCCTTCAATATTCTTAAATTGAAAAAGAATAGAACAATCTAATATTGTCCCTTATAATGTYCAATAAATTAGTAACTTTGATTGAATTTGTAGGGGTTCAAAGCCTTGAGTTTAGGTTGGTTTGGTTTTTGGTTGTGGATTTGATCACTACAAGTCAAAGGACAATTTCAAAACATTTGGTGTTTTAAATAGGCATAATGTCAAACATTTTCCATCAAGCTATCAAACTATGTAGAACCAAATCAAGGAGCTTGTGTAGTGAACAAATTTGTCTTATTGTAAACAAACTTGTCTTATGGTTTTTTACATTTCTATCTTGCAATGCAAAATAGTCCAATGATAGCATTGGTGCTCAAATTTGTAATTAGCTACAATCTACAAATCCTATCAATAAACAATTYTGTACAATTTTAGCACTAAATCCTAATTACATCCTAAGTATTCACTTGATGTGCATTGTCATTAAAATGGACTCCATCACTTAGGAAAGCCCTTGAGCTTCTTTATTGATGTCCATCACCAACATCAAGGTTGCTTTGAGCTTGATAGATAAGGCTTTTGTTAGGTTAGGCTATGCATGATGAGTTGATTGACTCCAATTCAACTGCAAAGAATTTACAAACTTGATTGAGTGTTTT
This sequence comes from Pleurozium schreberi, assembly GCA_006891605.1. Classification (NCBI taxonomy): domain Eukaryota; kingdom Viridiplantae; phylum Streptophyta; class Bryopsida; order Hypnales; family Hylocomiaceae; genus Pleurozium; species Pleurozium schreberi. The sequence continues at coordinate 176,186 of VACF01000827.1, read as the reverse complement.
GATAAATTTGAGAAATGTACACAACAAATGCATGTTAGACTTAATATAGAAGCCTACTTTTAGTCCATTGTGACAAAAAAGCTTATGCATTGCAGCATGCAAACACCTTCCGCCATTTTTAGAATGAAAAATTTGGAATTAATGCCTAGAGTCAGACAAACTATTTTCTTTAAGCACGTCAAAATTTGCATTTTTTTGTAGTACCAAAAACTAATTTTTTCTTCTACAAATAGTTTCATTGGATTAGCAATGATGAAGATTCTTATTGCTTTAGACACTAGGAGACTTGTGATTGGTTCATACAAAGGCAAACATGTACAATAATCACTATGCTCTTATTCCATATCTTAACCTAAAGTAGAAGCACCAATAACTAATCATTTAAGCRATTTTGGAGCAAATGGTGAGGAGTGAGAGTTGGTGGAAATTTTTCCCATGTAGGAAGACAAGAAATATGGGGATTGCAAATTTTTCAAAGTTTTACTCTCAAGATTGAAATCACTATGAATTTGGGGAGTCACAAAATATTCTTCACCTATAACCAATGTCTAGAGTCTTCCAATTTCAATAATGCAAGAACCATTTTCTTGCTCACTACTTCGGGACATGTGTCATAATTTTATTTGTCCCAATCTTGAAAAGAACGATAAAAAGCATTCATGCTTGAATTCCACCTAAGGTTGGAAATAGTGTACCCTACACTTTGGATAGAGTAGAACCTCTSTTACCAGACCCTCTCTTAGCCAATAAAACCTCTGTAAACCAATATGTCAGACTAGGCCACAGTACAAAGGTTGCAAAGGAAATAGTGCACCCTACAGGTTGGGTACTGGGCGTGGTTGGCATTACCTTAGCTGTTCTATTCTGGAATCGCTGATTCCCGAAATCATAGAATSGTCGTCCTCCTGAAACCCTAACTCTGAATTTCATTGCTCTTGTGACTCTTCCGACGGGTTTCGGAGTGCTTAGCGGAGACGATCCGAGGCAGTCGCGAAAGGTTCGAAGCCACTTTGGGTTTTCTTTCGCAGCGAAGGAAGCGGACGAGTTTCAGATCCGTTCGAGGGACTCTTCGCTAATTTCTGTTTCTGTTAAGATTCCGAATTGGCGGGGAGAGAGAGATGACGATCCGGTTTGTGCTGCTGGTGAATAAGCAGGGCCAGACGAGATTGGCACAATACTACGAGTACCTTACCATCGAGGAGCGTCGTGCTCTGGAGGGGGAGATTGTGCGCAAATGCCTCGCCCGCCCAGACAATCAAGTAAGTTCCCCTTTTCCGACGGCAAAAGTCTTTSCGAAGTCTTCGAGTAGTGAAGTTGTGAACAATTCGTGTTTGCTTTCGAAACTTGATATCGCGGAATCTGGTTCTGAGAGCGCTCTTTCTTGGAGCTTATAATCAAGGGGTGCGATTGACGATTTTGTTTTGGTGAGAGTGCAACCAATCTTGCGCTGTAAAGAAAATGTGTTTGATTAGAACCTACATTAAGAATGGATAAGCTGTTACTGTAGTTAGCTTGGATTTTCAACGCTCAAGGAACTTGTGTAGCGAGTCAAACGGTTGATGATTGTTAGGTCGTTTAGGTGAATATCTGAGGATCTTCCGCCACGGTGATATTAAACTCTCTATTTTGAATGGATAAAATATTATTAGTGGTGTTGAAGGATTTTCAGTTTTGCAAGGAAAAATATTAAGTGCCTGAGTAGTAGTGTTCATTATTCCGGAACGCTGATGTTTGAATCTGGTGTTTTAGAGTATAAACCAGGGGAGCTCGATGGAAATGTCACTTGTCATTGAACGATTCAAGTTTCTTCCGATTGTAGGATTTGAATTTGACTTGAGTTTGGTTGTGAGACTAATGGACGAGGTGATTTTKGGGTGCAGTGTTCATTCGTGGAGCATCGTAATTACAAGATCATATATCGCCGTTACGCATCACTCTTCTTCTTAGTCGGTGTCGACGGTGAAGAGGTACTGTCACATTCTTCAAATCTTGGTGGAATCGCGTGTTTCTTTCCAGGATGACGATCATTCCAGTTAGAAAAGAGCTTCAGTTTGTACATTATAAGCGCAGTATGTACGACACGGAAGACTTGCCATGTGTGTTAAAATGTCTTCGAAGATTGCATTATGCTGGGTGCTCTATACACCCGATCAAGGGTACTGMGTGTGGGGAAACGTTTTGTATTCGGCTATAGAATCTTATTCAATGTACTCCAAACAACTTTGATCCTATTATTCGGTCTTAATACTCAATTGGTCGGTTTGATGGGAAGGACAAGATAAGTATGCCTCTTTAACATATGATAGAATAATGTGGACTCCATAACCGAGCACTATACCGTTTTTAATGACAATGCCACTAGGTGACGAATGGGCTTCTTAAAGATACTCTCATTTGTTCAAAGACTTGACATGTGGAAGTTGTCCACAACATGACCCATGTAATGCTTACTTAACTAGACAGATCCTCAAGATGTACTGTACAGAGAATTTGCAACTGCAGAGTGTATCATTAGGAGAGGGTTGMTCTTGTACTAAATTTTTTTTCCTGTTCATTGGGTCATTTGTGCAGAACGAGTTGGCGATTTTGGAGTTCATTCACTGTGTGGTAGAGACAATGGACCGGTACTTTGGAAACGTGGTATGTATTCCTGCCTTTTAGTAGAATTCAAGTTGCGTGAATCAAGTTACAAACCGAGGTTATCCTTCCTATTACGATCTTAACATGATGCTATTCAGCTTTGTGGTGGTTATGGTTTCTGCATTTCAACGTTTGCCTTGCGAGGTTGTTGGTCTGTTTGCCCCGCAGGGAGCGCGTGCTTTGCCTTGTTTTCTAATCTGACTGTTTTCAATCTTCTCTGTGTGTTCAGTGTGAATTGGACATCATGTTCCATCTGGAGAAGGCACATTTTATGCTTGAGGAGATGGTTATGAATGGCTGCATAGTTGAGACCAACAAGCTCAACATTCTGAATCCCATTCAACTCATGGACAAGACTACATAGTGTATAGCTAGCCTTATGTAATTTGTAATTCTTTATTACCAAATTCTCCCTCGCTCATCTTTTGCACGTGCATTATTTGAGATGTAACTGTTTTGATTTGTGAACCTTGTATTCTGTCTGCCGGGTTTCTATCCTGAAAAATCAATTTGGCCTTCCATCAAATTTTTGTCAGGGATTCTTTACTTCTGTGAAGTTTGTCAATTTTGAGGTTGTTAAGTTGATATTGCTTGAGAAAGTGCACTTCTTTGTCGTTTTTCCTTAGGATTTGAAGCATCAGAGATTATGGCTTGCCCAACACAGACGATTGAGTTCAGTTTTGGATGTCTTCTGACACTAACTTTCCATCTCTTTCACCTAAGAACATGCAACTTACAAAATATACAATACCAACCAATGAACTCATATGTGGTAGGAGAGCATTGCAATGATCACCTGAAATACCTCCCACAAGCTTAACTACTGTACAAGCGGAAGCACAATGTAAGCCTCCCTACKATCTCTGTATCTTCTACAACCTTAGCTCTAACTTTCCTGGCACACACAGAAAACGGGACGTCARTTGTGAATGAAGCTTTACATCATATTTTCTCCTGTCCTCTTTGTAAGACGCATACATTTTCTACACATACAGACAGCTCATGCCGAATTGCAAGAAATTAACCCCTCCGTTGCTTGTACTAGTCCATATGAAATAACCACCAAATCCTAGATCGCCTAGAAGACAGAAGAGCAAAACAGTAAATGTATACAAGGACAGAAGTGCAACCGTACCTCGCAAATCCATTGCATTTCACGAGCACCTTCCTTTGTGTCGCAAGGGCGGCCATGTACTAGAAGACCAGTCATGGGCATCCAGTTATCGGACATAACCCTCTCCTCCACACTAATCCAAACTAGTTCCTAAGAGTTCAGGCAAGGACAACGGTTATGACTCTAGACTCTACACTTTTTCCAACTATGATGCACCATATGGCAAAACTAACAAATTCTAGGACGCAGATCGCCCAAGTACTGCACCGCGTACAGCCCGCTGGGTAAACAGCAATGGGTGCAACACACGGCAAAAWTTACACTACGTGAACAGTGCACTTTGCAGTGTTYCCCTCACCCTAGGATTTTGCCACAAAACTGCCCGCTATGTTGTGGTTTAGGGTACTCCTCCCATGGAATCCCTCCTCCATGGAATCAAATCGGAGCCACAGGACTCGTATGCAAACATATATGTGTGTCCTGAAATCTGCATACAACTGTAGATGGCTCCTCACTTCAAGACGTCGGCTAAAACAATGAACGAGCACACTGACGTGGATTGCAAGCTCAACATCAAAGCTGATTTGAAGTAGGTGTAAACAAATCCAAAGTTTCTGATAATTCACTCGGTGACAATCTGCTGCAACGCACTTGCGTTTCTCTGCTCCAGTGAGGCCCTCGCAGAGCTAGACCTGGTGTGCTTGTTCCCTCCCGACAGCCATTGCATTGTCCGTTGAGCCAAAGTGGAGCCAGTACCATCGTCAACATCTGCTGCTGCAGCTGTTGTTGATTCCTCCATGGCGAAGAATTGAGCTCGGCCTTCAGAGGCAGAGCGGTGCAACGCAGAGAAGGAGTCTCGCAGGCCACGCAAGCTGCCTCTCTCAGTCCTGACGGTCACACTCCCGGATTTCCGATGTCCGTTCCCTTGGTGCTTCCCCATAAGTGGCCCTGACCGAGGCTTCCCCATCATGGGCCGAGTATCAACTGGAGCTCGTTTTGCAACAGYGTCTACCTCGAGGGTGACCCAATTGTTTCTACTTGACGAAGCGCCTTCCGTTTCAACCACTGCAGGACTTGGTAAGCTCTGGTCTTGCTCACTGAGYCTCGTTAAGGATGACGACCCTGCGGCGCCGTATCGTTGCGACCCGTAYCTGAATAAAGTCTCCGTGTCTTTGGCATTCAAGGAGGTTGTCCTCGTGAGGGAGACGCAGCTCAAGCTTGACGCTCGTTGCGGAGCTTTGTCGGCGGAAAAAGATGAAGAAGGTACTGCGGGATAGCGAGCGGAGAGACTGGCCAGGCGTTCCCGAACTTCGACCCCACGCGCGGCTTGGCGGAATGAATCCGAGTTTCTGAAGAGCGCCATTCTTGCACTGTTTCGTTCCATGTCTCGCCCGACTTCCCTGCTGCTTCCTGCTACATTCAGGAACAGGGTGGTTACTAATACTGCAATCCTTACATGGAAATCACAATCTATTTTAAGTAAGGTATGAGCACCCATTATGGACGCTGCTTACAAATTAACTACTCAATTATTATGAGCATGAAGGCATGCTAAATCATCAGTAGAGGAAGCCATCAATTGAAGATGTGTTAGTGTGTGAATTCACCATTTACCATTCACCATTTTGTGTGCTCATTGTGTTCTTTTAGACATATGGTGTGCTTGATTAATGGGTGTCCCTCCCGCCCTCCCCCCCTCATACGAACTTCGGAAATGAATCTCTTTGGAAGAGAATCTCTCTTCAGTTTTGGGCCAAAGTTCTCTACTTCCACTTCCACATGCCTTCTCTTCTAATTGTTGAGAAGCACTCATTATTCCTTCATCCAAATTCCAGTCAATTTCTGAGTAATTACAATAAGGGACGATTGTAGGTGCACACACCATAGTGGGTTTCAGAGTAGGCGCTTCCATCTTTTGGTCAGCAACTTGAACTCTGAAACCCGCTCTAGTGCTTAAATGAACACGTTCAGAAGGAAACTATGAATTCCAACTTACCGTCAAGCACTTCATTTTCATCAAGAACACTTCCAGCGAGCCTGGATGACCCAAACAGCTCCTCCTGCACTTCAAGGATCCTCCTAGAAACCTCACCAACTGCCGGCACCCCGGCATGACCCTCCTCCACCGTCACCTTCAAGCTCGTTCTACACATCGGACASGTCGARTGCGAYGTAAACCACTCATCAATGCACTCCGTATGAAACACATGGCTGCATTTGGGCAGCAACCTTAACGACACCTCATCCTCGAACTTCTCCAAGCACACCGCGCACTCTAGATCCTCCTTCCCGGCCTTCAAAGTTTTCACCACTGAGAAGCTCACGATTGGGAGCTCGTCGATGACGGACCTCTCCAGCCCTTCCCCTGCTCGGTCGAAGAAATGAACCGATTGACTTCGGGATGCGACTCGGTTGACGTCGTCACCTTGTGTGCATCTTCTTATGTACATTGAGAAAATTGCTACSACTAGGCATGCGCCGATGAGGACCACGATGATGATAGACATCGACGGATTGAAGCTGTTGTTCTTGTCAGTTGGTGGTCCACCAGTGGGTGGTACATTTGTGGTRCTCATCTCTGCACTTGCGTGTTGCAAAAGAATGTGGTTGAATTTGCCTCTCTGCATTCAACAACATAATGTAAGGTCTCCATTCACCACACAGTAAGGGAAAGGTTCCATTCACCATACACAATCTAAAGTTTGAACCTTTGAACTTTTCTCTGCAACAATCTAGAGACTGCACCATCTAAAGTATTGCATATTTACTTTGTGCTAAGCTACAATACAATTGCAAAAAAACAAATGTCAGTATTTTCACAATTAACACAATTCCAAGCTCCCCTATATGGTCAATGGAACCTCCAATTTAGAAGCTTTGAGGATCCCAACTTTCAATGTGAATAACTGAACTAGTTACCTTAACTGCCTATGAAAAGAGATGATAATGCACAAAACTCAACATGGTGTCATTAGTTTAGTGGGAGAGATAGGAACCGAATTTACTGTTGAAGACATTAATGTTCACTCCCAAATTCCCTTTGCGTTCACCATGGAAAAGCTAAAACCTACTCAAGATTTCTCTAGGGTTTAGAAGAAGCTCACCACTTGCAAGGTGGATTTCCGACGCCTCACCCCTCTTCTTCTTGCTCTAATTTTTCAAGTGTGAACAGTGTTGAGTAGGAGGCTGCGGAAAGGAGTTTCGTTACCGCTACAAGCAGCGCATCGTCAGTTTGTAGTCGGTAACTCATCGTCACCWCCAAATTTGCTGAAAAAAATAATCGCGACCTGTTTCAAACCTGTGCAGCCATTTAAAACCATTATAAGAGCTCGATGCTACCGTTTRAAACCACATAGTACTCTCAAGTTGCTGTATGAGTGCACTCATCTTATGTTCTTGGATACCCTGATTCTTCTTTGAATTAGGAGATGAGCCTAAGGTGGCAGTAGCTTCTTTCAAGATCATTATGCATGTGCTACGAGAGAGTCCTAACAAGAAAAATTTCAAAGTCGCAGAAGACGGTTTCGAATCTTACAATGCATCCTCTAAATTTGTGTCCGCGCTTCAGTCCATCGCCAGCTGCAATCAGTTGCAAGAAACTCCAAAACAAAACCCTAGAAACTCGTAGAAATTCCATCAACAAGCACCACCGACCTTTCCCTAAGAAAAAGTCACACCATTCTGCTCATCTCTTCGACAAGTATTCCGACGTCCTTAGCAACAGTTCCCCGAATTCCTTGATCCCTCTCTTTTCGACTCTTCGCAGCGCTCAAGAGGGAGCTTCAATGATTACCAATCCGATCTCAGAACGAGTGTGCTCGTCGATTAGGTCAGATATCTTTCTAAAAGAAAGAAAAGCAAACGCTCTCATACAAATTTTGAACCAATATTGATCCGACTACCTTCTCTATATACCACTTCAATACCGATAGCCTCGCTTGAGCCAAAAGGTGCAGAAGTACGACGACGACGCATTGGCAAGCTCAACGTCACGCTAACAACAACCCACTGGTAGTATTCGTTAATTCGTCACAACCTTCTGAACAATCCCCCCTCAAAGAACCATCCTCGTCACTCAAAGATGCCACCAAGCTCAAGCAAAGCAAAGTAGAACAAACGCCAGAGTGAACGCCGCAGTCACCGAGAAGAAAACGGCTGTCGCAAGCAGCGATGGCGGGTTAAGGGAGAGAGGAAGAGAGTACTACTTCTGTATTACCAAATTGAGTCTGAGAGCAAATACGAATCTACAGCTGCAAAGAAGAGTCCAAAATGAACGAAGCTCAATCTCTGTCAAAAAGATCTTGATTTTGATAAAAAGAAAAAGAAAAAGCCAAACAAACTCCACAACCAAAAAACTCCGCAAACAAATGTTGCAAGCAGCGATAGCGATTGCGGACAGAATACTCTACAATTCTACAGCGGCAGATTTCGGAATAGAACGAAATGAGACGGAATGAGACAGTCGAGATTGAACTTCGAACAATTTTACTACCCAAAAAGTAAAATATTCTAAATCCAAGCAAATTCCGAGTGAACGCGGTAACCAGCAACACGGCTGTTGCGAGGTTGTAAAAGAGACAACAATTGACTGCCAAATCTTCAAATCAAATCAAAACAAATCCGAGTGGAAATTGAACCAATTTCTGCCAACAGATTATTGCAAAGATTAAAAAAATTGGGATAGTCGGGAGAGGGGNGCAATCAGTTGCAAGAAACTCCAAAACAAAACCCTAGAAACTCGTAGAAATTCCATCAACAAGCACCACCGACCTTTCCCTAAGAAAAAGTCACACCATTCTGCTCATCTCTTCGACAAGTATTCCGACGTCCTTAGCAACAGTTCCCCGAATTCCTTGATCCCTCTCTTTTCGACTCTTCGCAGCGCTCAAGAGGGAGCTTCAATGATTACCAATCCGATCTCAGAACGAGTGTGCTCGTCGATTAGGTCAGATATCTTTCTAAAAGAAAGAAAAGCAAACGCTCTCATACAAATTTTGAACCAATATTGATCCGACTACCTTCTCTATATACCACATCAATACCGATAGCCTCGCTTGAGCCGAAAGGTGCAGAAGTACGACGACGACGCATTGGCAAGCTCAACGTCACGGTAACAACAACCCACTGGTAGTGTTCGTTAATTCGTCACAACCTTCTGAACAATCCCCCCTCAAAGAACCATCCTCGTCACTCAAAGATGCCACCAAGCTCAAGCAAAGCAAAGCAGAACGAACGCCAGAGTGAACGCCGCAGCCACCGAGAAGAAAACGGCTGTCGCAAGCAGCGATGGCGGGTTAAGGGAGAGAGGAAGAGAGTACTACTTCTGTATTACCAAATTGAGTCTGAGAGCAAATACGAATCTACAGCTGCAAAGAAGAGTCCGAAATGAACGAAGCTCAATCTCTGTCAAAAAGATCTTGATTTTGATAAAATAAAGAAAAAGCCAAACAAACTCCACAACCAAAAAACTCCGCAAACAAATGTTACAAGCAGCGATAGCGATTGCGGGCAGAATACTCTACAATTCTACAGCGGCAGATTTCGGAATGGAACGAAATGAGACGGAATGAGACAGTAGAGATTGAACTTCGAACAATTTTACTACCCAAAAAGTAAAATATTCTAAATCCAAGCAAATTCCGAGTGAACGCGGTAACCAGCAACACGGCTGTTGCGAGGTTGTAAAAGAGACAACAATTGACTGCCAAATCTTCAAATCAAATCAAAACAAATCCGAGTGGAAATTGAACCAATTTCTGCCAACAGATTATTGCAAAGATTAAAAAAATTGGGATAGTCGGGAGAGGGGGGGGCGTCGACGGAAGYTCGGTGAGTGCGAGACGGGAGCTTGCAAGGCAAGTGCAATGGCGTGTCGGACTTGGTTCCGACGGACCATTGAGAGGAATCTTCTTCGGCAAACTCTGACACGGTTTGACTATCCGGCCAATTGATTATTGGCGGATTTAGCGCTGCGGCGATGGCGTTACTGGGAATTTTATTGCAAATTTATTGCAAATTGCAATTGATTAGAAACCAATGTGATTTTTGTTTCGGCACCGATTTGGCTTGCGGGTGACGGATCGCTGTCGATGGGGAGCTTTCGGTTCGGACGAGCCAGGTCACTCCATCGCCATGGCCCACGGCCGGCGGGCCAGGGCCATGGGGCCATGGCGATGAAAAAAATTCATCTTCCCGTAGTAAGTGCTTGACCTAAATATAGTAAGATTGCTTTTCAAAATTCATGACAAAGAATTGTGTGAGTGCTGAAAAATCTCAAAAGAACTTGGGTTGGATTTATCTTKAGGCTAACATTCTTTAACCCTTAAACAACGCCGAGGTCGTTTTATGGTGGATGAATGAGCAAGCATCTTTCTGTGTAGGATATAATTGCAACTATTCATCCTCGGAATTTTGTATGAAAAGGGAAGATCTTCTATAGTATTGTGACTTCCAATGCTGACTTTTGAAAAATTTTAAACCAATTATTCTCACGGCATGAAAATTCATGATTTCCACGGTGACCCGTTCGGTATTTAAGGATTAATCATTCTTAAAGTAAATTCATCAATTTGACTTTTGAGGTCTTTGGGGAAAATAAATGGAGATTTTGTATATTAAGCATACCTTATGTCATTGATCCATGTAGAGCATGTAGTGCTTGACCTAAATAAAGATAGTAAGATTACTATTGAAAATTTGTAATAAAGAATGAGTGTTAGAAAGAACCTAAACAACTTAGGTTGGTTTTTTTTATAAAGCTAAATTTTCTTCAAAAAAAGAATATCATCATTTTGACTTTTGAGGTCTCGGGAAAAGAAAAATGGAGATTTTAAATACTAAGCATACCTTATGTCATTGATCCACGTAGACCATGTAGTGTTTGACCAAAATAAAGATAGTAAGATTACTATTGAAAATTTGTAATAAAAAATGAGTGTTAAAAAGTACCTCCATAACTTAGGTTGGGTTTTTTTATAAAGCTAATTTTCTTCAAAATGATCATCATTTTGGCCTTCGAGGTCTCCAAGGTAGAAAAAGTGGAGAATTTAAGTAAATGTACCTTATATCATTCATTGATTTGTATAGAACTTGCAATGCTTGATTTTAATAAAGATAATAAGATTACTTTTGAAAATTTGTATAAAAAATTGTGTGAGTGTTGAAAAGTAATGAAACAATTGAGGTTGGTTTTCTCTTGAGGTTGACATTCTTCCAAATAAGAAAATCATTCTTACCTCCAAGCTCTCTAGGGTAGGAAAAAAGCAACTATTTGAAGTAAATGTATCTTATATCAGAGATTCATTTATATCTTGACTTAGATTAAGCAATCCTTCTTCTTTCTATTGATATAATACATAATTTTCTTGAAGCTTCCTCAATTATGAATACTAAAATTTCCTAAATGAATAATAAGTGGATTAATTGTATTGTTCAATAATTGATAGTTTTGTTGGTTGATCAACACTCCAAATTTTTGCTGTTTTTATTGATTTGGACAAACTTGTGCTTGGCTTGTTTGCTAACATATGCAAGAAAGCTGTGTTCAATAACCAAGTGAATGAYTGAGTACTGGGAGATTAGAGGTTTGGGAAATCCAAAATTGGATGCAACATGGTGGTTTTGTGTGTTTGATGACAAAAAGTGCATAAATTGAGGTTTACATCAKCATCAAAAGTTARTCTTAATGCTAAATCAAATCCAACTCTTKGAGRAAAAYTTAATTTGGATCATTTTTGCATGTCATAGATGTTTGAAAAGTTTCTRAATTGTYCCWCATTCTACTTGTCCRGTGTTGTATTTGAACATGATAAGTTCTAAATGTTRAAAGTGACATTCTAATGAAAGATGTTCATTGTTGAATTATCAATCYAGTGGTGCATGTCCTACTATATTAGAGTATATAATTTCTAAGTTCTAAAAGTGGAATATGGCACCGTACATATGATTCATTACACACCTASCTATAAGGGGTAACACATAGAGTCTTTGTCAAAATTTAAATGTGTTATAAAAACATGGGTCTTACAACTTCTTGATGTGTTTAAAAATAAAAATGGTTTATACAATCAAGCATATAGAAAAAAATTGAAAAAAAATTGATTGGATGATGATGTCAAATTGTTCCAATCTTGAAAATAATTTAGATGAAAATTCCAATTTTAAATGAAATTCATCTAAATATGTGGATGAAAAGAGAATTCTTTCCAAAATATAGATGAATACTAKAATATTTTGCTACATCATTTTTTTATGTTCCCTCTTCAATACTTCTCCAAAAAAAACAAAAAAAACTTGTTGTAGCCCATGAGACTCTTCTTAAGAATGCCCCCTCTCTCATTATAAACAATGTGATGGKTGACTTTGCAATGACCCTTGAGACACATGTGTCATCCTCACTTGCATAGCACTCTTGATGCAAGGCAACCCCTTGCTCATTGCTAGGGTAGTCTACCTTATCCTAGACTAGTGTGCCTTGTGTTGTTGCCACAGTCCAAAAATAAATAAAAGTAATTTTCGTAATTTTTTTCACTCATAACAACTTCAAAATTCAATAACTTTTCCACTGTAGGTCCAAACATAACAAAACGAAGCCCGTACACCCCTCCTCGCCAAGGACTTTCATACAATACCAAGAACGCTTCCGTGTGACACACGATCCAAGAGATCACAACCTAACAATCAAAACAAACAAAACAAACTAACCAACTTGAGGTATGGACTAATTCTGTGTTTTGTTTTGTTTGTTTGGGTGGGGGGTTGAGGGTTTCAGTTCTTTTTCTTTTCCGTGGGGGTCGGTTTTTTCTTTGCCACAGTCAACTCGAATGCATAAAGTAATGCTTTGGTTTGCAAGGCTCCTTGGCATTTGGGTCAAAGTCTAAATTCCATCCCAGAATTTCTGAATGAAATGCCGACTCCCTCCCTGAATTGTAGGAAGTTAGCCCTGCAAGGACGCGGTCCCCTTGACCCACGTAGTCACCAAATTTTTTTTAATTGTTGGACCAATAGGAGTATTCTCTTTTTGTATAATTAATAGTGAATTCATCCATGGGACCACTCTCGTCAGCAGCGTCTTTACAGGGTTAAAGTATTCATTCAAAGTCTGCAGTTTTATGTGTGGAGAAAACATTGGACTTTCTTTATTTGCCACCCTTGAATTTAAAATTTGGGAATTTAAAATTCAAATTGCATAACATTTAGTAACGTGCTTTGGCACTGCCTTGGCTTAGGGTAGATGGTGTGGAATATACCACATCGAATAGCCTTCATCAGTAGCTAATTGGACTTGTGGAGGATGTAGAGGATGTTGGGTATGGAATATTGGACACCGTCACTGTAGAAACCATGCTTGGTACTGAATGTTATGTAGGATCAAAGACTTCAAATTGGCAATGAAAATTGAAAAACATTGATAAGGTGGGAGGTACATAAATGGACTATCTAATGGCTTGAACTGAATTTTGGGGAGGTGAAACTTCTTGAAATATTTTTGAGTAAAATTTCCAGAAAATTTCCTTAATTGAAGATAGGTGGAATTGACATCTAATCCAAGTTGTTTCATAATTTTTGGAGCTTTGTGGAATTGATAATAAAATTTTGAAAGGTGAAATGGCATAGGGCTCTAAAATGGCCCACCTCCTAAAACGTACATTGTTTATATATTGCTAAAGACTATGAAAAAGCAACATGTATAGGTAGTGTACATTTGAGGAGGTGAGCCATTTTATAGCCTAAGTGCTCTTAGAACCTCGTACCTTAGTAGGTAGAGAGGTGAGATAATATGAGAGGTGAAGAACATAACATGAGTGGTGAAAAATGTAGCAACCACAAAAAAGAGGTACTTTTATACATTTATCCTTGATTAGGGGAATATAGGCACAAGATGGAAACTTCCAATGACCACTTTTACCCCTGAGCGCCTAGCCCATGTTCACAAAAATATAAACTTTTCCATACTCATTCCAATTAAACTATCACCTAAGGAAAGATCCACATTAATTGACCGTACCGATTGGTAGTAGAGACATGTCTGGAGATACAAGAAAAAAGACACGTCCATTGACCGTACCATTGAAAAGATTATAAGAGTCAAACAAGGACATCTTTCAAAAATGGCTAGGCCATATTTTGTCCCCTTGGGTGCTCACGGGCTAATGTCCTACCTTTAAATTTGTGTCTAGGGATGACCAATTATGCAAAAAAGGAACAAAATCTCATGCCTCCTTTAGATGAAACAATCTATTGCAGTCAAAATTAGGAGTTTGTCATCATGCCATTGCTAAAATTGTTAATTTTTTTCTCCCGCTATTTCTTTCAATTTATTTTTATTTTTCATTTGCCTACATCACTTTTGAACTATTGTGTACTATTGTAGAGATAGAACAACCCATTATGGACAAAATTAGGAGTTTGCCCTCATGCCAATGATGAATTTTGAATTTTTTTTCCCACCTAAAGACAAGAGTGAGAAACGGTGAAAGCAATTGAAATTATATTTTTTCAACAATATATGCATTTGTTAAAAAAATTTGAAGTGTGATGTCCAAAAAAGTTTCTAGACTACCCTCAAACCAACAAAAATTGCATCTTTAATGCTTATCATACTCCTCACACAACAGTCACCATGTTTACTAACATGGCTAGAACATGAAAGCCTAAAAAACACTTCATACAATGAATTTTTAGTCATAAGTTGGAAACTCCTATTGTAGTCACTAATCACTCCATTACCATCACCTAACACGTTGATTGTGGTCCAAATCTCATTTATTAAAAATCATATTGCACTACATATTTACTGTTTTTTGTTTAAATTATCATAAAAAATCAAGTTGAAGATTTCAAAATTAGAAATAAATAAAGTGCCATTTCCATTTTTTAAAATATTGTTAAGTAGAAGTAGGGATGAGGTAGAAAAAAAACTCATTAAATCATTAATAGCTCTAAGATGGAATAAAAATACACTAATCCCATGAAGAGATTGTTCTAACAATCAAAGTTAAGCCAGGGGGACTTATTGATATGAAAAAATGTGGAAATTGAACTCAAAACAAATCCTATATATTATTTTTTCAAGAAGATGGTTTGATTGCCCACAAAACAAGATGCTCCTTACCTTTCACATCACAAGTCAAAATACAATGAATCAAAAAGCTTTTGATGTAGACAAAATACAATCTATGAAACAATATTTAAAAAAATTTATTTCAATTTTTGTGGATTTCATTTGTTGCTTGCCAAGTTGAAATTTGAACTTAATGTAGTATAATTTTTGGTATTAGGCTTTAATTGAAATAAAATTGATTTTCCTCCTACAATTATAAGTTTTTCTATCTTATGAAAAATTTCAAAAAGTTTCACGAGAATTTGCACTTATAGAAACATGCCCAAAATCCATTTTATCTCCCATAAGGAAAGCAAGGGCTTTGGAAGCTAAAAGATTAAGTGCACTACTATAACTAACATACATGGCAAACTATCCCTCCAAAAGAGAGATACACCTCTTGTTTGCATTAGTTGCTCCCCTCCCTCTCTCAAAAATTTACAAGCCGTTGATTGTTTTGTTTGTAAATGCTTGCCTTCAAAATTGCCATTGATTTATCAAAAAATTACAAAATTGGTGATATTGTGAGATTTTGTCTGAGCCGTTTAAATATGAATATGGATGTGGATACAAAATGAATATTAGATACGGATACAACATTGTATACAAATATGTAGTGAAATGCGGATATAGATACAAATACAATACTAAATACAGATCTTGAATATGGTCCTGAATATGGATATTGGATATGGGATGAATTGTCCTATATCAATTGTCAATTAAAGTGGTTTCTCAAAATTATAGGGGGGAATGAAGAGGGAGGGGGGGAGGCCGTGAGGGGTATGAATTTTAAAATTTTAAAATTTAAATATTTTGAACGTACTATGAGGCCTCATGGTACATAGGTACCTCTACCTCATTGTGCGTTCAAAATACAAGTACACAAGACTATCTTGGTTTTTTATTAAGCTTTGTATTGATGAGAGGAGGCTTTGCATTGACAAAAATTGCATACATGTGAGGAAGTTTAAGTAGGACCTTATATGAAATCTAGTCCTTGCGATGGGGATAAAGCCTCTCATCATTGGGTCCTTCAAAAATGAATTCTAGATTCAAAAATTAGAAGAAGAAAGTTTTCTTGAAAAATACTAATATTCAATATACAATAAATTTTGAAGGAATTCTCAAGGCCTATCTATGAAATAAAAGGATATATTTGGTTTGATATCCAATTTTGACTCTAAGTATTTTTCAAGACCTATAATATCAAGGAAAGGCATGCCAAATCTATATTCATCTCAATTTATCTTACAACTGGAAGGCTCATTAATTCCTTAAAGATAAGATCAATTGCCAATTGGTCAAGCATAATATCTTAGTTGAATGTAGCCTATTAGATTGTATTTAAATATGAATCATATATTATTATTACTTGAAACTATGAATTGTATACCACTATTAATAATGAAATATTTCATTTGGTTTTGTAAAAAATTGTGAATGTTATCATTTCTTATGCAAAAATTGAAATCAAATAAGTACAAATAGCAAAGTAAATAAAGAATTTGAATTTTTTGAAGAGGTTAAGTAGCAATGAGAATTAGTACAAAAATTTCTCAATTGCTTATTTTATTTCTTACTACCAAAACAACCACAACTAAGACCTTGGAGTTAAAATTTGGTCTATCAAGCCAATTATGTTTTTTTATGTAATTGATTTATAGAATTTTGATATTTTTGGCTAATAGAAGAATTATTTTCTACTTATGATATTTTTCCAAAAATTTTGATGAAAAAATTAAATTATTGGAATTTTAAAAATATTCTCGAAGCTGGAAATACAATTATATCAATTATAATGTATATAAAAATAATCTAATTTCTTACCATAAATGAAGGTTAGAATGAAAAACTTAATTTTGTAATTTAAATTTAAAAAAAAAAAAAAAAAAAACATGAAAAAAATACACCATTTCTTTTTTAATTCTTATATATGGAGCTTGCAATTGCAATATTTCTTTCAATTTTTTTAATACTTTCCAAATTTCAACTTGAAGTAGATAAAGAAATTGTCAAGCTTCATATTTTAGTTTAAGCCATACCAAAAATGATGTTATTGAAAATTACAATCAAGGTTGACCATGCCGCAACCACTTTTTGGATGCATTGACCTTTAGGCTAGGTCAAAGATAGAATAAAATCCCTAAAGAATTAGAAGCTCATCATAAGCTTTTGCATTTTGAAGGATAAGCCATTGTGTAGTCATTATTCGATATTTTTTTTCAAGGAATATGTCATATTATCAACTTTTTAGAGCATTAATTTGTGCCCAATTTGACTACTCAATTGAATGCACAATTACGAGGGGAATAGTTTTTTTGATGTTTCAACTAAAATAATAATTTATTTGGATTATTTTTATATACAGTTATAAATCATACGGATAATTCATTAAAATAAAATTTCAAAGTGATGAACCTCAATATTTATAAGGTATTTACCTATAAACTTTAAAAATAGACATGATTTTTCACTTGAATGGTTCATAATTCAATTTTATTCTTGCAAAATGTATGTGTCTCACAACTCATGTAAGTTTKTATTTAAATGATTTAAAATGTAGTTGAAAATCCATGAAAAAAATTAAAAGGAAAAAATCTTACGCGTAAGAAGCTTTTCTTGTTGAAAACAACTTACCCTTATTGAGAACAAAAAGGCTACATTAGACATAACTTTTCAACCTTTAAAGGACTAAGTGTTTGCCCATTAGACAATCGGAATTAGGATAGGTGATGATGAAATAAAAAATGAAGAGATGTTTCTCAAAATTTGATAGAAGATGAAGACATTTCCCTTCCCCCCTTCCTCTTTGTAAGAAGTCTTAAAATTTTCTTATTGGTTGCTCAAATCAAAAGTTATGTTGCCCCCCATAATCTAATAATTCTTGCAATTTTGGCATTTTTTTGCTTAATTCTTCATCCATGTTTGAAATTTTGCTTGTATATACAAACTAACATTACATTATTGAGCTTTCACCATTTGGATTTCACGTAAAAGTTTCTATAATGCAAAAAAAATCATCAAAACATGACTAGCATATTGCAAGGTGATTTAGATAAACGATAGATCATACATTTACTTCTGAAATTTTGCAAGATTGCACCTAACAAGATGTAGATCTCCATGGTGTAAGGGTTCAATTGTTTGTAAAGCGAAATTTTTACACCAATAGGGCCTAAAGTTTGTTTCCTTGTCTTGTAGGAATTAAAAATAAATTTTGGCTTGCACTTCAAACGTTATAATCTTTCAATCTATGTGGTCAAATGGATTTGAATATTTTCTATACATTTTTATAAATACTAGTATACTACCTTTTCGAATGGTTGAAAATTTATGAAATAGAATTATAAAATTTGGTGAAAGCAGTATACTAAATAGTGAAATTAGGTTGTCTTCACAATTAGGTTGTCTTCACAATTAGGTTGCTTCACCCCAAGAAAGTTCCTTTAAAAGTCATAAATTCAACAAATACTTCTCCAAATGTTTTCATTGCACACATGGAGGTTCATGAGTTCTAATTACAATAATATCTAATTCAAAAGTCTCGCATCCTTGTATAATAGCAATGAATATTTATTTGGTATCAAATGTTGAGAATTCAGTGTGAGGCAACCTAATTTCACTTTTAAAATTAGGGTAGAAGATGGGGAGGTGCTCTTCTTTCTCTCAAAGTTCTGCAACTTCCAAGCTCCTTTAGTTTTAACTTTTGAGTATGCCAACCATGAGCAGAATAGTTCCAAATGAATTCAATCAGGAAAACTGCAACAAGCTGAGGATGTTAAATCGATCCATTCGAAGGTGGGCCCGCCTAACGTGGCACACGGGCTGGATCATAGGCCCGGCCGTGCCTCCACGGTCTGTTTGGCCCACCTCCAATGCCTCTCAACTCGGCACTCTCAACCTAATAGGCCGGCACCTGATGCGCCCCATGTGCTTGGCCTATTAGAATCCCTGGCCTGGCTTGGCACGGGACCCGGCCAAGCACAAACGTGTAGGACCGCGATGCTACAAGACATCCATCCTGACGAAATTGAGGAAGAAGACTACTACGCAGGACAACGGTTTTAGGGTTTAGGGCGGTGGATTAGGGTTTTAGGTTCATTTTTAAACTATGAACTAATTTACATATCCCACATTGTTTGTCTTACCTCCTACCACTCCATGAATATATAAAGAGTTGTCTCTTCTACTCAAAACACAAATCACAAAACACAAAATTAATCACAAAACACAAATCACAAAAAGTTGAAATAATTTTTTCAAGTTTTATTAAAAACAACTTGTTGTGGTGCAACTCAAACAACATATACCAAAGTTTCATATTTTAGCATGTTTCAAACTTTTAAAGTTGCAGAACAGAAATAGGCACTTAAATGTTTCAGAATATTTCAATATATTTCAAAGTGGCCAATACATCTCAAATGGCCAATACCAAACTGAGGTAAAATTTCTAGCAAAAATTTGAAAAAATAGAAATTAACTGCAAGTAGGCTCTTGTAAGTAAGTGTAGGGCATGGCCAGCATCTCTCTACCATATTTTTTTTTTTCTTTCTCAAAAATATGGTTCTAAAAATATATCTTTTTTTGCCACTATTCTTTTTTTCACGATAATTTATTTTTATTTTTATTTTTATTTATTTATTTTAATTTGCGTAAAATTCCACCATCTAGTTTCAGAATTATTTTCCGCTGACCCTGCCCTCCAACTACTGTAGGTAATAGGCATGGTCTGCAAAAAACAAAGCTACAGTAGATTTGCGTCGCAGCTGTAGCTTTCCTTGGTGAAGGGTTTTCGTTACTGTCGAATGTTCCAAATTAGGGTTCCAATTTGGTGGAGGGTTCATTCGATTGTTCTTGCAGTGAGCGTTGCTTTGAGATACTGTAGTAAGGTTTCGCATTCTGTGCATTGGGTACACTAATCCGTAGAAGTGCTCTTTTTCTTTTTCGAAAACAGATGAAGCTTAGAATGATAATCTACTACTGCTCCATATTTCTACTTTCACTTGTTCTGAATCACAGATAAAAAAATTTTCATTCAGTTTATTGATGTCGTTGAATATTTTCATTTTYCTTAAATTAGGGTTTCGATTTGGTGGAAGATTTATTTGCGACAAACGGACTACCTGGTGAATTTGGACGGCGACAAAGCAGATTGCACTCGTATCGCGAGCGTTTTATTAACCTCCTCTCTTTAGGTATGTCGCATTTTTAGTATTGGCATTCGTACTGCGAATTCAATTTTGGGTGATGTCGAGGTGTTGGAGATCACAAGTTTTWACGGAAATGCAGTRATTGCYCGGAAACCCTTACAAGTCTGGTCTCAGCGATCCTTTACAGAAGTATGTTCGGCGAATTGTCGGAGACTTATTAACGAAGTCAAGCCATCATCCATAAATCAGTGAGGATTTTGTGCATACTGGTAATCACAAAAGGTCGATGTCTATGGTGGAACGTAAACAGAACAAGCTAACTGAAGCTATGGAAGCTGGAGAGGAGCTTCGAGACCGACGCAGGCTTGTGGATCTGATTGAGGAGGCTACTGTGTCGCCTGAGAAAAGCCTGGACCTGGGGTTGCTGCAATCCGTAAAAGCTCTGGTGCGCTCTTCCGACGCTAACGTGCTCGCCGCCTTCGACACCTTGTTCGATAAGCTGAAAAAAAATCACTCGCAGGTGTGGAATTTGATTTTCGGATTATTTCAGTAGTATCTTTGTGGAATYGCAGAATTAGGTTTTATTTGTGTGATTTCGAATCTTGTTTTTTTTGAGGAATTGCAATCCGACGGACCGCGAGATGATTTGCCTTGCCTTGTTGTGAAGTCGATCAATTTACGTTAGGGAGTACTGCGTCTTCAGGATTCCACTTGATTGTCAATTCATTGAAATTGACTACAGTTTGTATCTAATTGACAAGAATCAGGGAACAATTGCAAATTAAGCTTGTGCATGGCTTATAATTTTCCGGAAACTTTCTGCAGSATCTTAGAATTGGAAATGCAGAATTAGGTTTAGGGTGTTCCCTGAGTCTTAGACCTAACGTGCAAAGGTGCTCATTAATCACGGCTTGTTGAAAGCTTCGTTCAAGGTGCTGATGAGAAGAGTCTCTTRACAGGTGCGCTTCCTCGCAGTTCTACTTATTGATGAGCTATTCACGCGGTCGAAGCTTTTCCGGTCTCTACTCGTTCCAAAATTCGAGATGTTTATGCTTCTTACGATTGGGTACAGAGACGACTACCCTCTTCCAAAGCCGCCAGATCGAGCTACCTTGCTGAGAACCACAAGCATGGAGCTTGTAGAGAAGTGGAATGACTCCTTCGGTGTGCACTACAAGCAAGTCCGTTTGGGGTACGAATATTTGAAAAAGACCCTTAGGCTGCAGTTTCCCAATCTTAGGGCAGCAGCTGCGTTGGCGGAACAGCAGCGACAAGAAAAACTTGCAAGAACACAGGTGTGACTCAGCAAGTGGCATGTTTTCTAGTACATTTGAGTGCTGCCTACCTTTATATGTCTTTGAGAAATCCTTGCAGGATAGTATTATGCAGGGATGTGTAGTTTTGTCGGAATACGTTTGATTTATGTACCACTTATCTGAACCTGAGTATTTGAAAATCTTATATCCAGGCACTGATCCAGAAGAAGTACGAGAGGTTACGACAAGAATTCCCCGTACTGAGAGMAGAAGTTCAATTAACTCTGAATGAAATAGCTGAATGCTGCAAGATACTTGAGCCGGAGATTGTGTCGGCACCAGAAAGTAATGAACCTGTTCTGGATTCTGGTCTGGAGACTCTTGAATCTGGAGACGAGGATGAATATGAAGAATATGGTGATTCCAGTCTGAGGCGGCAACTTCATGAAGAGGCTGCTCTCGAGGTCACTGTTTCTGAGAAGCCGGTATGTATCGACTTTTTTTTATGAGTTCTCGCTTTCTCTTGAAGTGGATGTTCTGTGCTGAGAGAACGTGCWGTCACGTGGGAAGTTGCTTGATGTAGAAATTGACTGCCCTTGAAATTGATGATGTCTCTTGTTATGGAGTGGGTCTAAACAGCTTATCCGATTGATGCAGAAAGAGACCACAGATAATTCAGCGGTGTTCGATACTCTTCGSGACCTTYATAAATTAGTGGATTTAAATCATCTTAGAGCCACCCAGGAATGGCTATCGGTTCTGATGCGGGTGGATACTTCGGACAGTCGACCTCGTGATACCTTGCTGAAAGAGGTAATTGACTTGCGTACACAACTGCTGGATTCCCTCACCAAGTGCGAAAGCTTAGGAATTGAYCGTACAGAAAGAGCTTCGGCAAGCGGGCCTGGACTTGGCGAAGTTGATGATGAGGATATTATCTGGGAGGCAGGAGACATAGAGCCGCACAATACTCCTGATGAAACTGCAAGTACCTCGCATGCCGTCAATACTGTAAAAGGTGAGGTTTGGTTTGGTTTCCTGCAAATTGTTTTTGAACAACTCTCAGGTAAGTGGCSTAGTGGATTTGAAGRTTGAAAYTGTGTTGTTTTGACCTTSAGCCCCTCATTTGGTCACATTTGAAGACTTTGCTCTATTTCACTTGACTTTGTACGTATATATTTTTTGAGTGAGCGAAAGATCGGTATGTGTAGGTGAATCTGGAATATAGTGTTCACCAACGACTTAGGACCACATTGCTCAAACCATTTTCRATCTCTAACGTGAATTCTGGACTGTGCAGATTCCGAAAAGTCTGCTTCGAGAAATAAGGAACCAAGCATTTTACCTCTAGACACTCAACCCGGAGCAAACAAGGAAAAAGTGGTTGCCGGTCCAAGAGCAGAGTTGTTAGAAAAGGCCCCTGTGCTTTCTTTCGGTGCATTCCTGGACAGTTGGGGTTCAAAGAGCGACGTTCCTGCCAATCAGCGAGGCTTAGAGATGGAAAATCACTGGGGTAGATTTGATAGTGAGGCAATGATTCCAGTTGAGAAGATTGCGGAAATGAATGTTCGTTCCTCTTTTTACAAGCCCCCTGAAAGAGAAATTACCCCATGTCGAGCACCATTAAAGAAGGGAGGTCTTTGCCCTCGACGGGACCTTCACCGGTGCCCACTTCACGGTCCCATCATCCCACGTGACGAAAATGGACACCCTCTTCAAACTCCAGAAATTGATGAAGCAAAGCCCACACCAGTCGAGAAACAGCCAATGAGGGAGTTCGCAGAGGCTAGTATATCAGGCTTCCATTCTGCTTCGAGTCCATCTGTGGGTGCTGAGTCATCCATTTCTGCTGCTGAATTGGCTATTCAAGCAATTGCKAATGTGCGAGAGAGGGACGAAATTGAGGCAAAAAAGAAAAGAGAAGATAGGGTCATGGTCAAGCGAAAACAATCCAGTAGAGATAGAGATCATAACCAGGGAGTTCTGAGAGATGCCGCTTTGGCAAGTAGCCATCAAGGATTTCAGGATTCATTTGGCGAAGAGTTCGACAATGATGTCAAGATGAGAGGAGGAARGAAGAGAGCCCGAGGTGGATTGACTGCATTGCTGAAGAAAACTCCTACTGCCAGGGATCGAATCGCTCAAAGGCTGCTTAATAGCCGAGTGAGTGAGAATGCAATAAATGAGCTTGCTAGGGTGGAAGAGGCTAGACACCGGGATGCTGCTGCCAACCAGTGGAACTGAGGTAATGTACGCGGCATCAACATTTGTATGGGGTTCAAGTTGGAGTATCGATGAAGTGTGTACCCTTAACAGTTAGTTATCAACGGTGCTTACTGGTAAATTGTCCAGTCATTTARGATTTGTAGGATTTGTAGCYTGCAAGAGTAACATTGCTATGAAGGATTATTGASGTTTATGGAGTGTTATGTGCAGAAATTTACTGGGGCTGAGAGGAAAACAGCGATGGCAGTGCTATCAGGACGAACGAGGATGATGTTTCAGGTAATGAGGGTGRCCCCACAGTGGATGATCCATGCTTACATTCGCCTTGCAGTTGTTACAACTGCTGGAAAAGGGTGGGTTGAAGATTGTACGAAGCGGTTCTCTCCTCCTGATCTGCGCACCTCTGCTCTTAATAAACTGGGTCTCATGCACAGGTAATAATTTTACTATTTCCATCCAGCATGCTGTTTGTTAGTTTCCACAGATTCAAGTAAATATTGCATCACTAAAGCTTAGGATATGGACTGTCTCTGGACCAAAGGGCAGGAGTCCAATTGCATCAACACAAGCTTTAGTGAAGTGAGAAAGTTGAGTACGTTCTTGCGTGCAGTGTTTGTGTCTACTCGAAAACATAGCCAAGTCCCTGTCATGAAATAATCTACCTTTACAGTGCAGCTGCACTCTGTATTATGCTGAAAGTGCTTTGTAGCTGCACTATGAAAGAGATACAACCTCCAGAATTGTAGCTTCTCATTTATCCAGTTGCGTGCTTGCATTACAGAGATAATATKAATGCAATGAAGCAGAACGGGTTTGGCATGGCACGAKACTTGCAACTCTTCCTGGCAACTGGGGTTTCGAGCTCTCGGATGTCCCGCCTGGATACCGCGGACCCTTGCACATTTGGCAAGKCGGCAAAACATTGGTGTGTATCTCCTTACTTGCAGCCACCCATACAGAAGCACGTGAGTGACCTCATGTTTCGGAAGCATTATTCTGTTCCAAGTACTATCTATCAGATAGAAGCTCAATGTACTTCTGTGCACTTTCAGGTCTGCAAGAGAAAGACAGCAATTAATCTTTGTCATCTGCTAAAACTCKCCTCCATCTGTGTTTCCAAAGCTCATGTGCAACGTATGTGGTGTTGATAAATGGTTGGCAGGCCACACTGACATGGTGCAAACTCATGAGCTTCCTGGAGAAGGGCATTTGTCTCTTTTCTGCTACCATGACAAGGGACACGGAGACGCGCTTTCAGATGCATCAGCCGAGCTCGGCCTAAACCSRAAACCTTCAACCCTAAAGAGCGGCGAGAATCAGCCGAGCTCGGCCTAAACCCTCAACCCTCAACCCTAAAAAGAGGCGAGAATCAACCGAGCTCTTCGACGATGCCATGAAAGGGGTGAAATTTTTTGCTGGCAGTTTAGTAAAGATTCAAGCACATCAACTCCAACCATCTACCAGATGGCCAGGGCGAACTGACCCCCTTATTGCCCATGTCAGAAGGGAAATGCAAAAATTGCCCCCTATTTTGTGCCGTGTCAGTTTTGTATTTCTTCACCTTCCCTAGCTAATTCGGGGCCTCTTATTTGAAAATTTTATCATGTGGTAGATAAAAGAATTCCAGTGTTTCCTCTGGGGGTAAAAAAAGGGGAAATAAGGGGTCTGCTTGCCCTGGCTTGTAATAGATTATGTGCAGCACAGTGAACTTTTTACACAAGTTTCTTTTAATGAATTCTACTAGTTATGTGGAAAGACATTGATTTCTTGCATCTCAATGGATTGCTAAAACGTGTTAAGTTGTAAGTTTTCCGCATGGGATACTTTTTGCTGGAAGTCGAGCATTTGGCCAAAAAATTAAAACACACCGTCACATTTCAGACACTTCTTCAGTTATCAAAATGATCAAAAGCAACTCTCACCATAACCAAATTTTGCCAAAATAACAATCAAATTGTTTTTTGTTATGCCTAAATGRGACTTTCMGTGCCCCAACTCTAAATTACACCATAGCATTTGTTGCAGAGGGATATTTCAACTCCACCAAAAAAATAATTTGAGTCTTCCTTTGAAGCGGCCCTGTGTTTCCAAAAGGGGCTGACTTCATCCTCTCCATTCATGCTTCACCTAAAACTCTACCCCTACACAGGCATCTCACAGTTTCACACATTCGTTGCCATATCCACGGGAAACAAAGCTTTACCGAACATGCGAATCCGACCATAGCTGATCTGACTGCCTAATCACAGACCAACTACATACTCTTAGATGTCCAAGTTGAAAATATAATGACCCAGGAAGAGAACATGTGAAGATCAAACCATTGGAAAGTGACCATAACCAAACCCATGGCTTGCTCAAAGGTTGTATTGACGTTGGCATCTGCGGTAATTAATAATCGGAGAACTACCGGCAGCCTATTACTTGAAACAGCATCCCATATTAGTCGTGCCACTGATGGAGTCCCTGATTTGGTCTTCAACTTCCGTACGAATCTTTTCTCAACATACTGCACAAGCAATCACCGGAGAAATCAAGTTACAGATMAGACAATATGGATTCCCGTACATGTCAGCGATCAAAGCTCGGAGTGGTTCTTCCCAAGTAATCAAATATAACTCTCAGTAAAAATAAAAGAATCTTCTTAACTAATTTGATTACAACAGTTCACAGAGTCAAGTTGTGAACAGTAAGGGAAGATGATCTAGTGAAATGAATAAACAATAATACCGTTAACAGCACCTATATCGAAGGGAGAGCAATTTTCAAGATTCGAGTA
This sequence comes from Pleurozium schreberi, assembly GCA_006891605.1. Classification (NCBI taxonomy): domain Eukaryota; kingdom Viridiplantae; phylum Streptophyta; class Bryopsida; order Hypnales; family Hylocomiaceae; genus Pleurozium; species Pleurozium schreberi. The sequence continues at coordinate 149,917 of VACF01000827.1, read as the reverse complement.
ACTCGTGAACAACAGATGGTGACTGAAAGAAGGAAATAAACACTAACAATCGAACTAAAGGGACCCCTGATTCATATCCACAATGGCCACAGTAATAGAAGCCGTGCCAAAATCGTGAAATCAAAACAAAGAAAAGCGCCATCAACTTGTTTCCATAGTCAACTGAACAAACCTTTGCGTGAATGAACTTTTCCTTGACAGCGATAGGGTCATTGGCTTTTGGTTTCACTCCTTTCAAGTCTCTGCTATATCCATTTGTGTCACCACCAGTACCTCTGCTGAAAAGATTCAACATCACAAAAGTGACCAGAAATCTCAGACGCGCAAAACGGAAGGAACAACATTAAAGTGATCGGAATGATTGGATGCACACCTCTGGCCTAGTTCCTCCGAGTCTATCGAATCCGAAGCCAAAAGTTCTTCCCAGATTGTGTTGGCATAAGTATTACCAACAGACTGAAAATATCTCATTACAGAAGGCTCCCAAACTCTAACATCCAGTGTCAATGATCGAACCTGTCAACGATACAAGCAGTGTGTGAAACGACAGAATACCATAGGGATGCATCACTTKAATCAGAGACATCAAGTACAAGGAATACTACGGCAGGTACGTTCTTCCATACATCACAATCAACTTGAAACAAAGACTACCCGTGCTGAGGAACATATAAACACTTCGTTGCTCGCTAATAAACTGTGAGCATATCATATCTTCCCATCATGAAACTCAGTCAATAAAGGCTCTCTAARCAGACAARGTCTTGCAAAGAAAATTTAACCAGATGATACAGAAAAKATACAGAAATCAAGTTCTGTTTACCTTAGAAATTTGCACACTGAGGTTTCTGTGCACCCCTGAGCACTCTATACAGAGCAGAATTCCCAAGTTCAACGAAGCCCAATCTGGRTCACTGGCTCCACAATCAGCACAAATACAATTACCGGGTACTCTCTGCAACACATCCAGGGGTTTCACTTGAGGTTTCGGGGCGCGTCGAGGCATGTGATCTCGGCGTGAACCACTYGAGTGCACCCTTAATGATGATGTGTCTTCACCGCCATCATACTCTGAGGATGCTGCACTCAATGTACTACTCTCACTGCCTGTCCGTTGGTGAACTCCCATTGGACTTCGATATGGCCGCTGGCACAAGTTCAAGAGATCATGAGATTCCAAATTGCACTCTCTTAAAAACTTCAAAACGAATCCAGTCGCTTCTCTTAAGTCTAGTCCCTCCAGATGACAGTCATGTGAGTTGAAACAAACACCCCAGCCATTGTCAAAAACTTAATTGTCAGAAAAGGTATACACTGATCTACCGCTTACTTCATCTGGAACTTGATTGTTTAAAAGGGACGCAATCACTCCAGTGATCTTATCCATCCAGTCCATTCTGTCGATTGCGTTTTCTGCCTGAAGACAGATGCAGAAACAATATCAGCATCAGTTAAACAATAAAAAAATTTGGCCAAAAACACACGATAGGCTGAAGGATAGACATAAAACCTGGAGTGTAAAAGTTTTCGATGGTGATATTATACGAAAACAAAATCGAAGATCCGACTGCTCTGCATCGATCTTAATTGTAGAAGTTAGCAGATTCACAGTATGGTGGGCGATCGTTTTGTCATCCTGTGAGTWAGCAATCATATTAGCAYATAGTAAATACTTGCTMAAAATGTCAAGAACCTAGCAAAAAAAGATGATGTATGCTAAAAGTCCAGCAATGAGAACTGCGACATAACAAAACACTTACTAAAGAGCTGTTAGGAAACCGGGTTTTGAAAGAAATCCACTTACTGTTGGTTTGCCCCATTGTTTTCGGTAATAATATAGCATTCCTCTACTATCCAGTACAAAAAACCTCCGCTTCCAATCGCCTCTCAGATTCGAGGATCGTTTCAAAATGTACCCTTGCTTGATAGTTTGTATCTTCAAAACAACAAAGAATGTTCAGCCGCAGCTTCTAGTCAAATCATAGAAAACTGCTTATGTGGGACTTCGAGCTTGAATTCTACCTTTCCTCTTGGAGTAGACTGCATTACAGCTTCTATCATCTTGTGTGAACTGCGGCCWACAGCTTGAATTCCATCACCACCTGGGGATGCATCGATATCACTAAATGAGCGTTGATTATCTCTCTCCATTTGTCGCCGATACTCCTGCATGCGGTCTGCAAGTAATACCTGCTCAGAGTTGGCTCTTTCCCGTGATTGCTGCGCATAAGTAAGTACCTGGCCCATMACATCAAATAACATACCACGWATGATTTACAACTACAATTAGYTCCCACGAACACGAATGCAATCTCACTGGCAGAAGCTTCCAGAATGAAGAAYGTACATGATACTCGCTCAGCTTTTGTTTTGCAAGCATGAAGAAAGAAGATAATGGAAAGATAGAGAAAAAAGATTTGCAGGTATACCTGGTGAATGTAAGGTTCCATTTGATGCAACAACTCGTAGCCCTGTGTCAAAATAAAGACAATCTCCAATATGTTAAAATCAACAATCTATTAAGCAATTTAATAGTTACCTACCCTGAAGAAAATGAAGACCCTTGACAAGCCATCTTGACGCACCTGGTTGCTCCATGGGCAAAGTTAGAGCAGTTACCTGCTTAAAGTACCGGAGATGAGCGTCCATAGAGCCACTCACAGCTTCAAGAAACTCGAACTTTTTCTTTGCCTCGATGTTCGATAAAGCCGTCATCTGATGTTGTGAAAATAGCGTTAAAGCTCAACTGCACTTCAAATCCCAGCGAACAGACAGGCTTACCAATACTACGAGCAAATGAGAGCAAGATTGAAAAATATAGAGAAGGAAATATATCAACGGCATTTCATGACTTCCAAGAGGGAATACCAGATTGAATCGAGCTTGCTCGAATTGTGACTTCACATTTCGCAAATCCTGAGAAAATGAAAACGAAATAATATAATAAGAATAAAAATAAGAGTAAGAATAAGAATAATTAATTGATTCATTTTTATTATTTTTATTGCTTTTATTACTTTTATTATTTTTATTATACAAATTCGTTAAAGAATGCTGTAAATTTTGAACTTGCAAACCAATTATGTGTATATCTGACAACTGGAGAGACTTTCCACTAGTATCTCTTCAGGAAATACTTGATCCCAAGAATAGACTATCCAGGTGTAAACAAGATGAGCACTAATTTACCTCCTCAAACTCTACAACGATCTCTGGCTTTGCATCCTTCTTCAAAGATAAAAACTTTTCGCGCACCTGTATGGATTAGAAATACTACAAGTTCAGTTCAAAGAATAAACTTGGGGATGAAAAGATTTGAGCACTAACATTTTAGTACGTCCTCTTACTCTTAACAGTACACACTGAAATAGGCACTAACTAGTATCAAGATACCATCAAGAAAATCGAACCAATTTGTCCCTGAGAAAGGTATTAGACAAGAAGCTAAAAATTATCCCAGAATACGGTACACGCTTAGGATACTTCTCGCAATACGGACGTCATGTATCGAGACACCGAGGCCTTTACAAACTGCACAATAAATACAACATAGATAGAAGAAACGACGTGACACTACCTGGTCATAATGTACACTGGCTTTGTCAAAGCGYTTTCTAAGTTCCTGTAGATTCAATTCCTAAAGTTAGATCTAACAATTCACGTCAACCGTCAGTACATTGTGGAAATTGGTTAAGTTATTTCTTAGCCTCACTAAAATAAGAAAGTCTCATTCAACACTTACGAGACTTTGACATAACAGGCAGGACTTAATGATAGCAAAGTAGAGATGTAAAAAGAACTGAAGAATAAAGAAATTGAGGGCCAGGCCCCGCATGAATGACTAACAGCCTCTTCAGTCTATACTATTGTTTCATAAGRYCTCCATAACTAMAGCATAAAGAAGACGGAAAAGCTTAGGCTCCAAAACAAGTCACAGATGCCAGGCACAACAGCTGATAATTTCAATCCACAGCAGAGACGTGCAAAGATAAATGCATCAAATAAACAGGGCAGTGAACACAGGTACAAAGAATAAAACAGCCCATAGCATGTTAAATCCGAAGCTCCTCACCAACCTTAACATTCTGCAATCAAAGACAAACAAAAGTCAGCAAACGAGTCATTATGAACACCAAATTGATAGAAATAAATTCTCCCTGGTGCTTAAAACCAAGCCATATACAGAAATAACCAAGTGACAATTCTGGTAATAATTTTTTGAATCAATGGAACGAACCTTAACGTCTTGAAGATCGATACTCACAAACTGCGTCAAACGATCATTCAGCATGTGCTCCACCTATAAAAGATCAATAATTCCTCACATTATGATCAACACCACTTAGAGCCTAGATGTCACTCCCGCAATACTTTTGTGGACGAAGTTCAAAATTACCAAACATATCATATGGTTACTGGACGCATGACAAATTCAAAAAGCAAGTACCCTATCCAAAACTAAGCGAAAAATCTGGCAGGTCTGAGGCACCTGTGAACGAAGGACCTCCTTGTACGTTCCTATTTCCCTAAGCGCAATAGTGAATCTTGTCATCACAGGTCCTGACAAAAATCCAGAACAAAAAAAATTTAGCAAAAATCAAAGAGTAGAATAGACAACATTGAGAGAAGAAGTTTGCTATCAAAACGGGCAACAAATCAAAGTCAAAACGAAACAATCCAATTCTCAGATTAAGTGAGGCTAGTTCATAGCCCTTGTTAGCCCGTAAGTGGAATGAATACAATCCACAGGTAAGTGGTATATTTCAACTCAAAAATGGACACCAACAGCGATTAGTAAGTTATTGTATAGAAGCGAGTTTRCCCTCCCAAACTTGGGCACTAGATTTAAGTTTTACAACAGGTCTCTCAAATACTACAAAGGTCGAGGAACTTTTTCTTACATCCAAATTAGTGAAACACACCAAACATTTCCACACATGAGCATTATTTGGTCCACATGATTGTATCTGGTTGTTTTCAGCCTATCCACAAGAATTCATCTGAGTATAATCATTATTGTATCCAAATGCAACAAATGACGCCTATGAAGCAGAAGTGGTAGATTACTGTCAACGGATCTAACCAGCCAATGAGTTCCAAATAATTTTTTCAAATAACATAATTATTCAACGAACAAATAATCCTGAAAATTCACCTACCAAGCAGCAGACCCTGTGTGCAAAGAAGAAGACAAAATGTAGGTAACCAATGAAATATGGAATGCAGACTCCAATCAACAAAACACGAGGCATGCACGTAATGAAAGACGAGAAGGTGATCCGGAAGAGGGGCATAGAATAAAAGCAACAACAATTTGTCAATTCTGTACCAATTCCTAATAATTGAACAAGCCATGCTCGATCAAATGAATAGGAACGAGGCCAGAAGTCTCGTGGTAACGATTAAATTGCTAAAGCTGGTACCACTAAACTTCCAATAATTCGTTCAATATTCAAAAAATTGTAGCAAAAGAATAGTGCAGAAGATGAACCTCCAACAGCTACACTAATGGGATCATCATGGCCTCCTCCAAAGGTCTCCAGAGCGTTTGCGAAAGCAATGTCACCATCGTGCGCTTCTCCCAGCCCATCCCTGTTGTACAACAAACCACATATTAATAAAATCGACACTTGAGACTTTGGCAACCCCTGAAAGGAGACGACGAGACGGGCATAGGGGACACGGCGATAGGAGCAGATCAATCACGGTCAAAGATCCCACGGAACTTTCCCATTCAATTCATGGAACCAATTCAGTGTTCGTCAGGCTCTCAGGGACCGTCCCCTGGTTCTCCAAATAATAAGTTTGTCATGAAATCTGAAGTTCGGCAGTAAGTTACCCTCACAGAGTATTTCGGCTTTTGGACTTACTGGAGTCAGTGGCTCTGTAGCCTGTCTTTTGAGAGGATAGTCACTCAATTTGGTTTTCTCAATTAATCTTGTAAGAGCATAGCTGCCCAGCCAACGGTGCAAACTCGGTATTTGGCCGGGCCCGGCCATTCTAATTGCCCCACGGCACACTCAGTGAAGCAAAAAAAGTTGTAGGGCCCGGCCAAATGTGATGAAGACATGGCCAAATGGAGAATCTTCTTTGCAACTTGGTGTGATTATTCTTTGTCTTTTATTTCAAGTTTTGAGGCACTTGTGAATAGAAAGTTTTTTGCCTTGTCCTTGCACATGAGGTGGCACCTGGAAATTTGGGCAAATCTAGTTCCCCGTGTTGCTAGCTAGTGTTGGAGTGGGGGACAATCACAACACCGGACCCGAGCAAATACAAAGCCACCTCAATCCACCCTGGCTGTGTTTGTGTGCTAAGTCAAAGCGTGGGGATGCTCTAACGTTGCAACCCCCATGACCATGGTAGTCACCAAAATTCTTGGATTCTTGGATCAACAGATGCATTCTCTTTTTCTATAGTTAAGAGTGAAGTCTTTCATTGGACCACTCTAGTTTGCAATGTCCTTACAGGATTAATTCATGGATAAATTAAATATTTTTGTAAAGTAGAATTCGAGACCCTCCCCTCCACTATACATATCTTTAAAAAGCTCTTGTAGTGACAGTCAATATGGGATATTGCCACCACATGCATTCAAGACCATATTCAATACTTGTGTAGTATTCTGTAGTTGCATTTCATAAAATATCCCATACAATCTTTTAGTACAATATTCCGTATTCGCATTCCATATTGTATTTTGTATTGTATTTCATTTTGTATTCCATATAACATTTTAGTATTTGTATTCCATATCATATTTAGTGTAGTATTCAATATTTGGATCCAATATTTGGATTCCATATTGTATTTTGTATCGACGGCATCAACAACCACTAATTTTTCCACAAATTGATGGCATTGCAAGGAAGAAGCATTTATTTTAAAACCAAATCAATGGCTCTACTTTTTTCCCAAAAAATGGGGGGACTGAATACTTGTCAATACCAAAGCATACTAATTAAAGAAAAGGGTGGGTTCAAAATTTCATAGAATTTCAAAGAAATTGAAGTTCTTTAACCCCTAAACGTGTTGATCCATCTTCAAAATTGATAATTTGAGAAAAATCATTATAAAATGCTATTTGAAAGCATATTTTGGAATTGGTATACAAATAAAAGTTATAGAGTAAGAGTTGTAGATTCCATCCATATAGTTAGATTCACCAAGACTATCACCAATATCTTTTTTTTATAGATTTTAAAAAGGTAAATTTCAAAATTTCTTCAAAATTCAATAACAAGAAAAATATTACCATTTTTGGAGTAGAATTTGTTGGAATGTATTTGAAAAGATATTTTCTTGACATGGTGATTTTTTGAAATTTTTGTATTCTTAAAATCTATTAACTCATTTTGATAAATCTAGTTTTGAACTAAAGTCAATGCGTTTTTGGCTTGGTCAACTACTTGACATATATGCACATTGGTAATTTTAGAAAAATATGTACTCTAGTAACACCAAATCCAACCCTTAGATAGAACAATAACTTGATATAGTATCTCCAAAAAATTAGAAGAACTCTCATCCAAGCAATTAGGAAGAAGAAACTTTAGTTTCAATTTGTTCATCTTCGAGAAAATGGACATCGGAGCGCTCCAGGGTTAACTTTTGAAGGTCTAGAGGCACTTTAGTGTGCTAGTAATATTGTAATAGATAAAAAATAAAAAACTGCAAGCAAACTCAATTGGATGAAATTGAATTTTTTTTTTTAATATTCTTTTGTATTATTTTTTAAAAAATATACAAGAAAAATTGAAAAATTATCTAAGAAATCTTGGACTTTAGAGTTAATTTTACACCCAAGGTACTAGCAATGTATGATTTCCATGCTTTACGGGCATGGGTAGCAAAAGTCAGTTATGTTGTCTCTTCTTGGAGATACATTATATGTCATGAGATACACCTATGTATGAATTCCACAACTCTTTTAAACTTTGCAATACAAGGAATTCAATATGAACCCCTAAAATGCCCAACAAATCATATTTTTGTATCAACAAAAATTTGAAGTTAAATAAAAACATGTTCAAGTAAAATTTATTTTTAAGCATCAAAAATTCAATTTTGAAAAAGATTGCTTACGATTTTGTAATGAAGATTTTTTGCAAGGGTTTTCATTGCAAATCTTGACTTTTTTTTAGAGTAGATTTTAAGAAGCCATAAATCAATTATAGATATGCATGTTGTATCCATTTATTTCTAAAGGACCAAGAGTTCAAATTTCAAATAATAGATGAATGCAAACATATTCCATGCACAAAAAGTTTTTTTTTTTTCCATCCATCAATTTACAAAAAATTTTGTATTAGTTCTCTTATTTATATATATATATATATATATATTACAATGTTGAAGAATTTTCTTTGCAAATATTCTATTATTCAATAGGTATCGATAGGTCTAACCTCAAAAAAGTGACCTTCTTAATTCATAAAATGACCCTTTTAAAATGACTCAAATCAAAAATTGAATTAAATTTTTCAAAATTTCATATGATTGGAATATAACATCTTGAATTTCAAAGAAAAAATTCTTTTGAAAATTACAAATATTCAATCTACAATTTGAGTTTAGAAAGTATATTTAATTTTTAGATTCAAGTTTATTGAAAAATATTGGTTTGTATATATATTGATTGATCTAATTGTATAAATATAATTGATCCATGAATCACATTTTACAACTATTGACAATGATTGATATTTGATAATCATCATCAAATTATTGTTTTAAGTTACATTTTGTTGAAAATTTGGAAAATTTGGACTCCCTCATAGTCCTTAGTGGAATAATCTTCACAGTTTTTTCAAAACTTAATTTTAGACATACTGTAACATGTAAAACAAAGATTGTAAGACTTCAAATCATTTTTCACAATTTTAACATTCAGATTCAACATTATAATCTTTCAATCTAAAAGTGATATTGTTGAGGGGGTTTTCCTCCTCAATCTATAGCATGTCTAGTTTAACAATGCGAAGTCATAATTTTGTATAAATTGATCAAATTGACCAAAATTTGAACTTTGTGTTTAGTTTTGAACAAACTCTAAAGAGCTCAATAAAAAACTTGGGCATTTAGGGTTTAGGATTTCTTAAATATTAGAAATTACTCAAATGATCAAATGTTGTAACATTTTAATAAATAATTGTCCAATTAATATGATTTTATTTGGTTAAAAAAAATTGCTCAAAATAGAATCATTTTTTTTGTAATATAACATTTTAAGGCTTGGTCATTTAATCTTATATTGATTGATATTTAGAGCCAATAATTTTTAGGATGAAAACATCATTATTTTCTTCACCTTAGATTATAAGAATGGTCTTCATTCTTATTTACTAGCATATCAAATTCTTTAACACTTATAAATTGATATTGAATGCTTTGCAGTTGTTCACTTTGTAAACAAAAGGTAGTTAGTTTATAGCATATACAAAGACAAAATCGTTTAACATACATTAATTATTTAGCACAGAGAGAAAAATTCTATTCCAATACATTCACAATGCTTAATGTTCACATGCTTGCAATAGAAGTGGTAGTAACCGGGCCAAATACTCTACCAATTGTCAAGTTAGTAAACATCATTAACCCCTAAGCGCTCAAACGACCATTTTTTCAAATGCGATTGTTGGAGACTAGCAATGATCTTGCAGCCATGCTTCAAATGCTTGAGCTATGGAAAACAATTCCAAATGCGATTGTTGGAGACTACCGATGATGAGGATGTCTAATATTTGGATTTCCTTGAGGTTGAAACGGCAGAGGAGGAGAATCTTGAGGCTGATTTCTTCTCTTGGACCAGCAATGAGGAGAATGGGAGAACTTGCCTCCGATCCGCTTAGTACTCATGGTTTTTCTTAGGCTGAATTATTGGCAAAATACTAGAAAACTCAATTTTTATGTTGTTTTGATCACGTTAATCCAGTCACTATTCTGTTGAGGTCATGTATGTGGCACTATGGTGGTGGAGAGCACTATTGCATCTGATTTCTAACTCTTGGAGGTTAACAATGATACATTAGTGAATCCATTTAACATGGGCAGCTACGCAAACGCCGCCGGAGCTTAACCCATTAAGGACTGGTCGACCACTTTTGGATTTATATTGATACTTTTTCATTGATAGCTAGAGATTTAGAATGAATTTGGATACGGACAAAAGGGGATGGGTGTGGAGAATTGTAAATCAAATGGATTAGGACAAGAATTAGGACAATTTTTGCTAGCATGCGATTTAGAGATTGAAAAAACTAATGAAATTTGGGCTGAAAGTACAAAAATCTTTCAATAAGGGAACCTTGAATCGCCACAATTTTTTTTGTAGAGGCCCAATCATTAATGCCAATTCCATTAGCATGGTCAAATCTCTTGAAATTAAGCATTACAATTTGATATTTTTTCCATGTTTAATTAGAACCTAGAGAATGTCTTGCTTGCCCCCAAAATCAACCACGGTCCTTATTGGGTTAACTTGCTAGTACCTCCAAATGGATATGGATATGGTCCATCAGAAATCTAAGCTCCTATTGGTTCAAAGTCTTCTACTTCGTCCAGAGCCAACTCAACCATCATGTTAATGATTCAATCCGTATCACTCATTCCCGAGCAATGTTTTAATTTTCATTGGAATGAGGATGATCGAGGCGGAGGATGACATAGACATGACTCCTTAATTAAGCTCACTAGCTAGCAAGAACTATGAGATCAAGAATGTTAATTAATTCTAGTAAGAGCTTTGGTATATTTTCATTGCTTCCATACATGTACATAAAGATTGAGTGCATTTAGTGGTCAAGGCAAATATTCTAAATGATTTCTGGTGTTGCTCATTTAGGAGCAATCTAACTTTCTAACATCACTAGTAGAAAATTCAATTTTTTCTGTTGATTTGATCGCATTGATCCGATCACTTTTTGACAGAAGTTTGTTGATTTTAACATATTTCTGTCAAAAAGTGACCGGATCAACGCAATCAAATCAACAAGAAAAACTGAATTTTCTACTAGTGCATTCTCTAGCTATGCGAATAAGAAACACATATTCAATTACAAGTGACTTGTCATTAAGGGCCTCTTGAATAAGTCATTGGTGTATGTTTTTGTTGGTGAAGTGTTGGTGAACTTGAGGTACATGCTTGATCAAGTTGCTTGAATTGTCGAAAGAAGGGCAATCAGATTTGGTGTTGTAGTTGGTGCTTCTTGATTTCAAACTTGAAAACGCTTGTTAAGCAATTTTTCCCCAAAGACGAGATGGAGCAATGTAATTTTGTGCCTCACTATCCACCCAAAAGACAGTGTACACTACATGATTACAAAGTTATTACATGATATGTAATTTTGTGCCTCACTATCCACTACCCACCCAAAAGACAGTGTACACTATATGATTACAAAGTTATTACATGATATGTAATTTTCATTAATGTTTGAACAGTCCAAAAATTTCTTAGAAAATCACTTTTTCAAGAAATACAAAACTTGAAATAGGTTTTCCATATTTATATACATATGCAAAACTTTGAATCATTCCACTTGGATTAATGAGATGAAAGTTATGAGGGTTTTTAGTTTGTGGGTAGTTATGGATTGTCTATCTTTTGATAAACTTTTGATTCCTTTATTTAACTCAATTGTCAATATGTTTTGAAAAAAACATAACCATAGGATGCAAATTGTTTATCATAACACTACAATCATTGGGATCGACATTTTTTAATTCCATAACTAAATTCATAACACTTTTATACAATTTGAAAGGATTTGGAATTTTTCACGCATATAACCAAGTTTCCTTGAAAAATGCATCCAGAGAACTTCCATTCTGAACATTTTTTTTGTACAAATATGACCTTGTGAAAAGCAACTACTCAATTTTCACAAGGCCATGAAAAGGATTTTTGTCAATTCCAACATTAATATCTTGCAATCTACATAGAGGAAATTTCTGAAATTTTTTCCACATCTTTTCAAAAGAGTATTCTACAACCTCCTTGGTTACATGTGTCCAAATCTGTTTTTTTCCTAAAATTTGGTACTTGTAGTAGAAATAGTTGTTTTACAGCATTTTTGGTAAGAACATAGTAAAAAACAATCAGGGGAAAGATGAGGATGACATCTTCAAATCCGTAAGAATCCAAATAGGTACAATCTTCCATGTTCAGAAGTACATAATCCATTGTGGATTACACAGATTTGTTCTTATACCATCTGATCAATTTACCAAAGTCAATGAAACAAGATATTTTCTTTTACAATAATCCCTCTCTTAAAAGAAAATGCATGCTACTGTGGTTCCCCTCTACCTTACAACCTACAGAATTCTTCTGCGACAGGTACCTACTCCAGAACAAGGACACTGTGCCTTCCAGACTGTAACGGTTGAACTACATTCATTTATCAATACTGGTTATCAGTGCAGGAATTGCTTAGATGAGACGTCAGCAATTTGTTTGTGAAATTTTAAATATCTAAAGTGAAAACTCAGATTCAGTGTAAAAAAATTCTAAAAACAGAAAACAAAAAACAAAATTCAAAAAACAAGACAAAATGAAAACTCACAATGGGGGAAGGCGCATGTGACCAGTCGAATGTGGACACTTAAGTACCATAGTCATAGTCATAGCCATAGAATGTGTCCCAAGGACAGAATCAATGCACTTAGTATGGATATCCAGTTCGAAGGTTAGACTACATTCGCACCGCTACTACCAGAATCGATTACAAGTGCCGGTTTTAATAAGAATATGCTTTACCATATCGGCAACATTCATCGTGGTTCAGATGCGAGCGAATATACCTTTTTTTAGTCGAGGATGTCGACGGTGTGAAGGGTATAGAGAGTCGTGAACCGGAAAATATCAGTGTTGAATTATCAGGTGCGAGACGATCGATTCGATCAAAAATATGATTCTGTCAGCCATTCAATTCAGTTCTTCAATAATGGCATTCAATTCAGTTCTTCAATAATGGCATTCAATTCAGTTCTTCAATAATGGCATTCAATTCTCAAGTATTGTTTGCAGTAAGATGGTCAACTGCTCAATCATCACAGGAATGACAAACGGATCGAGTCTTCAGAGATTCTCAGATATCATATCTAGAACGGAACTGCAAACGTCAGACTCGGGATCAGAAAGCAGGGTTTCATACGTGCCGGAAGTACTACGGATTTCATCTAAGAACATCAAAGAAACAGTGCAAACAAGATAATAGCAAAATCACTGACATTCGAACCAAAAACCTCCGACAAATGGCACTTGGAGATAGCTGAAGAATAACAAAGATTCATCACCGATATTTGTTCTTCAATCCACAGACCTTTCTGAAGAACTCAAAACAGAACAAAAAAAAAGACGCTCATTCAATCCAAGGATTCTCCCCCTCCAGGATTTCGACGTAATAACTTTGCCCAAACTATCTACAGTTGTCCGCAGTCTTTGATGAGGATGGCTTTCTTCGTGGTTCCACTTGAGGAACCGTACTTCTCGATCTCCCGCACCACCTCCAAGCCGTCGACTACCTGACCGAACACACAGTGCTTGCCGTCCAACCACGGGGTGGCCACGGTGCACAAGAAAAACTGAGATCCGTTCGTGTTGGGACCGGCGTTGGCCATCGACAACACTCCGGCTCCGGTGTGCTTCCTGATGAAGTTCTCATCATTAAACTTGCTTCCGTAGATCGACTCTCCTCCGGTTCCGTTCCCATTGGTGAAGTCACCTCCCTGGCACATGAACTGGGGGATCACACGGTGAAATTTGGAGTCCTTGAAGTGAAGGGGCTTTCCCAACTTCCCCTTGCCTTTCTCTCCGGTGCACAGGGCCCGGAAGTTTTCCGCGGTCTTCGGAGTGGTGTCGGCGTACAACTCCATCACGATGCGCCCAGAAGGAGTACCGCCGATGGAGATATCGAAGAAAACCTTGGGGTTGGGAGCCATCTTGAAAGTCTGAAACAACACGTAAGAACATCAACAGCCCGGATCACAAATAMAACTCGCCACAAACCTGCTCCACAGCCATAAACGCCTCCCTAAAACTAAAATACCATATCATAAGAAACACCATATCACTGTCTCACAACCTCCAAAATACACATACTATAACAAGTACCAGAACCAAACAATACACAAGAACCAAATAAAACTCCTTCTCTCCTCTCTCACAACGCGTCGAAATGCACAAAGAACGCATACATTCAGGATAGACTCGAAACCGAAATGCACAACATACAATCATCAACATGCACATCGGAGCACACAAGAAGATCAATACCACAGCACAACAATCGCTACCTACAAAACTTCACACAAAGACACACGAAACAATCCAAAAACATTCTTAAGAAACTTCCTAAACATTTGAGCCATCCCGTATATCCAACGTCCGCCATACGAAGAGTCCACACAGAGATCGGACAAAAAGTCCATAACTTCCAGCAAACCAAACCAAATCACACCAAATCTGAAAATTACAATTCAGAACGGCGAAGCGATTTGCGAGAACGGTAGAAAGAAAATACCTGGTGAACACAGCGACGAGAGGACAAAACAATCGAGTGCGTGAGAAATGCGGCAATGGCGAGCGTGGGGTTTGAAAGCAATACAAGAGTGCGGCTGCGAGAAGAGCGCGCGGGTCTAGGGGGTTATGTAGGAGAGACAAAGTCTTGGAAAAGTTACATAACCAAAATCTCTAGTACTTTTGGAAAAAAAGTGCTCTACTTCCACACATACATTGCCTATCAAACCCAATTTCTTTATAGACTCTACCACCAATGGTTTGAACCCTTCARAAATGATTTTTTTTYGTTGATAGCCTTTTTAAAAAGATATTGTTTGTAGCAACTGAGGAAATGTTTATCCCTTTTTTGACATTTAAAATAGAGTGGGTTAATCTTGAAGTGACTAAATCGTCCAAAAGTAATGAATTCTATATTTTTTATTTACTATAATACTAATTCTTACAAAATATCTATATCATTCATTTTTATAGACAATTGATTGATCTTTAATTTTTGTTGACATATCACAAAATCTTCTTTGAATTTTCTTTGATGAATATTAACTACACTGAATAGGGATATTAAGGGGACCAAACAATTAAGGGGACTTATTGTAGAAAACTGTAGATGTTGAAACATGATGTACAGTTCCTGGACACTTCAGTAAAKGGTCATGTGCAACAAAAGTAGATATTTTTATAGTGTCAAATGTCGATTAATTAGTGTGGGTTCCCTCAATACCCCTATTCAGTGTAGATTAAGTGGGCTTTTTAGATACATTCATCTCTCATTAGATGGATATTTGAACTTTAAGAGGTGAAAAAATACAAATGTTCAAATACAGTAACAACACTAATTTKGGTAGAAATGCCTTTGAAAATAAAACATAGTAGTTTTTCCATTCAAGGAACCTAGTATGGAGATCCATTGTTTGAAACTGAAAACAGTAACTATTTGAAATGGAACGTATTAAGTGTTATATTGAAAAAATTCAACATAGTTTTCAAACAAAACAAGAAGAAGTTTCATTTTTTTATTAGACCTTTGTTTTCAAATGTGATTTGTATTTTTTACCAATCTCACTCACTTTTTAACTAAGGATTTTCTTTCTTTCATGTATTGGAATCACAGGAAGCATTATTTTTTAAACAATAATTACTTTCATGAATTYSATATTCAATCTTATCTCAATATTTGCACCATGTTTACATAAAAGGCAATAATTAAACAACATTGAAATTAACAATGAACTKCATCTRAATTTGCTATTATCCAAACTTTGTGTCAAACTTATTATTCARGTGCGACTTCTTGTCAATTATTTAATTCACTTGTGAAATAAAGTAATGAATTAGTTGTGCTTATAAAATAAACTTTATACCTTCCACCTTACTGCATATGTATATTTTTTTTGGAAGTTGTTGTGACTGCAATCGATATGGGATATTATTAATATTAGTATTTTTTATGCCATATCAACACCTATGTATATACATCATATGTATTAATATACCATATATAATATTTTTGTGTTTAAATTATTGATCACTTGATGCTCATCTTACTCACCTAAAGTATTTACAATATTTTCTAGCATGGCCACAATTCAAGGGCCTAAAATAACCACTTCCACAATCTCATCTATTAGAAAAAACTTGTAATGGTGTCATTCCCTAAGTGTCCAAAATGGATCTTTTGGCACTAATGGGTTCTTCTACCTTTGGATACAAGGCTCACAAAGCATTTGGGCTCTAAAAGTAGCCTACCTCTTGAAGTGTATACTATTTGTACATTTTTCTATCTCATCACACCAACAATGTAAAAATTTTGAATGCCATTAGTAACTACTGTGTTTCAATTGCAAAAAATCATAACTAATTCCACAAAGCTTCCCAAAATATGAAACGAATTGGGTTTAATGCAAATTCTAAATATCTTTCAACAAAATTTCATTGAAAAATACTTCAAGAAGTCAAACCTATGGAAATTGAATTCCAGCCCTTAAATGGCCAACTCTTTATGGACCCCCTAACTAATATTATATCTTTTCTCATGAATGTCGAGATAATGAAAACGGAAATTTCAAATATCCTACTGTGCAAGGATTTGAATGACAAATTAACAACCCCAACTCCATTACGAAATAATTTAGAAGTGATTCCATGTAGTTCAATCGGTAGTTCAATTGATGTGACTAATTTTAGTTCCTCCAAGAAGTAAAAAACTTTCTAAATGTAGAGAAGGAATCAACATTTGGGTAGTTTTTGGAGTTGCTGAAGTAATTTGCCTCCTCTTTAATTTTAATTTGTAATAGAAGGAACCATTTTTTTGTTTCTGAGCATTGGTTGCATCATAYCTCTCGTGACTATGGTATTAGTCTTGGATTTAAAATGTCAAATAGCCAATATCTAACAATTTCAAGAAAGCGGTGGCTACATGTCGACCTTTTCATGGGAGTTGGTTCTTGATCTTACCAATTTTTTTGTTTTCCCAAAGGCACTTGCTAGCAATGAACTAACGGGCAATTCTCCTCCAACATTGGAAGCAATTCATATGCTTCATGCCCATAGTTAATAGTCCTCTTGGGTAAGATCTCACTCAAATCCATGTGATGATATAATACAATATTCCTTCATATTTGCTCAAAAATGAGCTTGTCATCATTTGTGCTACACGCTACTCTCTACTCATTGTTTAGACTAGGATCGAGAATTAAGAACCTTCAAAAATCAAGCAATCTTATTAGTTGAGAGTGTGGATCCCATTGGTTGCTATTGGTCATTTGATTTTCTAGATCCCAATGTGGACTTGAGTCTAAATCCGGCCTAAGTAATGGATTGCGTGTCCTTCAGAGGGATACAAACCTATAGATAACAATACTATTCCATTTGTAATGTCACTAGGTTCATGGAAGAAATTTCAATCCAATTGAAGTTTAGTTGAAAAAAACTAGGTGAGCAAGTCCTCGGCTTTGAAAGAAAGGACTTCTGTAACAAAGGGACTTGCAAGTACCACACAATTAAAAATGATGTGTCACTAGAGCACACTCCGTCGTTGTTCATTATGGGGACTTGTAGATATGTCGCTTCTCACTCGAAATGATTGAATCTTAGTAGCCAAGTTGGCCCCACGTTTTGTTGTTTGTGACTTTTTCCACTTGCCGCACGTTTTGTCACTATTTCAAGGAATGAAAAGGGACGAGTTTTAAGTGTAGTGTGTACATTGCCCACTTGCACATCTAATTCAAGGCCAACCACATTAGATGAAGCCTCTTAAGGTCCGTTTGAGGCTTGTTTACCTTGCTATTTTCAATGCAGTGATGG
Source organism: Pleurozium schreberi (assembly GCA_006891605.1). Lineage (NCBI taxonomy): Eukaryota > Viridiplantae > Streptophyta > Bryopsida > Hypnales > Hylocomiaceae > Pleurozium > Pleurozium schreberi. The sequence goes on along the minus strand of VACF01000827.1, from coordinate 132,093 downwards.
AACGGCTAGCTGCTGTTAGAAAAATAATTATAAAAAAAAATCAAAGAAAAAAAATTGAAGGTCTTGAAATGCAAAAAATAGTGTTATTTTTTATTTTTTAATTTTTTTTGCAAAAAAATAAATCTAACGTGGTAGTCACTTTGCCACGTCAAACCACTGCTGCAGTGTTGCGGGAACGCAAGAATGCAACTAGGAACTCGCAGCCTTCCCTACGCCTCAAAAAACATCTAATGATGACTTACAATTTGCATGCCTTCTTTCAATTGCACCAATTCCAGGCCTGGACATTTTAGCCTTCCATTCACTCCAGAACAAAGTTTAGGTTCAAAGCCAAAAGCCCACAGCTATCCCTTAAAAAAAAAGGTGAGGAAGAAATAATTCCTCAATTGGATCCACACAAATCCACATGCATGCATCAATGTGGAAAACATAATGTTTGCAACAGATATGCCACATTTAACTACTTTTGGACTTTTGAAAGTCCAAACTTAATAATGGTCATCAGGAGAAAAAAATGGGTTATTGAGAGATAATGCAAAACATAGGGAGATTTGTAAAAACATCGGGAGATCTCCCGATGTTATAATCTGGAGATCTTTAGATGTAAAGTCCAAAATTCATTGAACAGATAGTCCAAAAGTAGTTAACCTCTAAAGGACGGACCTATAACCACTGATTCAGAGCCTTGGTGCTCATCACTCAATTTGTTACCATTTTGGAAATATCGGAGTCTCCCGCCGGGAAAAATGCTGCCAATATCGTAGGAGAGGACTCTTTCAATGCCAGGCTGAACTCCGAGGAGGAAGATTGCAAGCTCAAMTGCCAGTCCTTGGAAAGGGATTTGAGGCGGCAGATGTTGGGAAAAGGCAGCTTCGCAAACACGCGCTGCAGAAGCTCCATGGGCAGCGTGCTCCAGAGGGCAGGGTTCATGACCTGCTCATGTACGCAGCATGAATGTGTGCAAACAGAAATCTCATCATATCCATGCGTCGTGGCTTGGTTCGCCAGAGCAAGGTCCAATTCTTCTGATACATGTAACAAAATTTTCCTCTGAGTCCCGAGATCCGTGGCTCCTGATGTGATCAGCCCGTCCAGCTTGTCTCGCAATGTGCATGCCACTCGAAGGTAGTCACGCTTTGCATGTAGGGTTTTCTCGGCGGAGATTTCCATGCTACAAGCTCCTCGTTCTAGCGCCTACAAAAAACAAACAACATTCCCAATTTTCAGTGAACGTGGCAATCTACGGGGTAACTATGGAAGGCTGCATCCAAAGTATGGAGGACTCTCGTGTCCTGACGATTACTGTAGGTCAGTGCCGTCAACCTGTAAGGCTAGGACCCCTGTTTGCAAAAACCATTACTAAACCCTATGCAACACAGATTGCATTGTGCATAGCAACCAAACACTCTAGACGTCTTCTCTCAAAGCCTACTTGCGCTGCTCCGAAGTTAAGGATTTGGGAGGAAGACCCTGAGACAGGATTCGGGATCCTTATCTGTCGRGATCTCAAAAAAGCTTCCATGGAAGTTCCAGCAACTTGGCAAGCTCAATTAATGATGCCGTATTGTAAATCTGAATCGATCACAGGTATCAAAGGAAGACCGCTTCTGAATCTCTTTTTCGGCACCAGGAAACTTGGAGAAATCAGATCGCATACTTCGAAAAAGAATTGAAGTGCATGCAGCAGAGAGCATCTATTAATTCAATCAGAGCACGCATCCATGCGACGAACTGCATTTGGTGTTTTATTCACAATGCATTCATACCAATAATGCTTCCGAAAATCAACAACTTCGAAGACGAGAAAGAGAGAGGGGGAACCTATGCCGCAATCACACTTYGGGAAGAGAGAAGAACTCTTACTTAAGGCGAAACTTACCTGCGATTCTCAGACTCTCAAGKTAAGGAACGGCCGAGACTCGCAATTAATCTGCTGATCGATCGAAGCGGATGTTTTCAGTTGTTCGCAGGATTGACACTCAGATCTTTAGTAGTACGTGCAATTTTGTGACAACAGAGAGCATCTATCAATTCAAGCAGAGCATGCAAAAAGACCAATTGGATTTGGTATAATTAACATCAATTGCATTCAGACCAAGTGCGTCCGAAATCTGCAACTTCGAAGACGCGAGAGCGCGAGAGCGCGAGAGAGAGCCTTTGCCGCAATCACTCGATCTTTGGGAAGTTAGAGATCGAGACTTGCAATGTGCCGATTGAAGCCGATGTTTTCTTCACAGGAGTGACAGATCGACAATTCTTATGCGACGGAGACGGACTCCAAAGTCCTGGGAGTCACACTGTCACTCCAAGTCTGTCCTTAATTTGGCGTTGGACTGTTACTTTGCCCTTGTTACTATATTTACAAGTGCATCTTGACTTCACTTGCTTAGATTTAGTATAAAATATTGATTTGGGGAAGCGCATGGGTGGGAAGCCGCTTCCCCATCCCTATATTTTTTTAATGAAGAACTAGGATAGGGATAGGGATGGGGTCATGGGGAAGAGGCTGGTGGGGATGCTCTTATGATTGGAGTATGGAACATGAGTTAAGAGTCACTTAGAGCATCTCCACCGTGCAATATCACATACACAATATTATAGACAAACATCAATTTTGCTCTCAAAACTTCTAGGCTATGTCTACAAGCAACAATCACTAGAAGCATGTCATTAGATGTTTTATGGACCATTTAGGAGACTGCAAGTTTTTGGGATGTGGGAACACGTTGGGAACTTTGAGAACTCTTCCACATAGACAATCTGACGTGGCATAGAGACTGCCACGTCAGATAATACTAATTAATTAATTATTTTTATTGAATATTAAATATTTTAAAAATAGTTTTTTGAAAAAAAATTAAATTAAATCAGTTTTCAGTTTCTTTATAGTTTATACTTTCTAAGATTTCTGGAAATTTTTTTTTTTTCTTTTGAAATTCAAAATTTTAGACCAGTAGTCGTTGGTTCACTACGCAGGGAACAATTTCGGGGAACAACCCCAAAACAGTCTCCTACGAGGTTGAAAAAACATCTAATGCTATAACAATGTTGGTCCTCTCAACTCCAAATCCGGTTGAAATTCACTATCTATGATCTTGTAATACAAGATTTTTTAAGTGTAGCATAGTGCCTTTAAACTAAACTAATTGTTTCCAAAACCGACCACATAACACAAAAGAGATATTTCTAAAAAGTGGAATGAGTCACAACAAGGTACATGACTCACCTTGTCCAATGCCAAAAATCTCAACCAAACATCTAAATTTACTTGCCACAATTATGTTTTGTAATTTATTAGAGTGTTTGCATCAAAATTGAGATGAAGTTGCAAGACTTATTGAAGGCCACTATACAACTAAATTGGGTAGTATGCTTTTAAAGCAACCATTAAGAGAAAAAAAATTTAAAGCTCTAAAACCAAGATTAGAAATCTGGATTAATTACATGAAAGGTATGTGCAATACACCCATAATCAATCAATCAAGAGTGCCCCCAAAATGCAACGCCTACATTTTGACCAAAAAGCGTCACAAAAAACTCCTTTCCTTCCCTACTGAAATGATTGTCCACAATTTTGTTGGTATTTTTTTGAGCCAATTTCATTGACCATATTGTGAGAAACATAATTAAGAAAGGTCCCAAATTTTATATCACTAGAATCAATGAAGAACATTGCAACCTAAATAAAATTAACCACAAGGAAGTATTTTATTTTCACCTCCTCAAGACAACCTAAAGAAAAACATGACATTGAAAGTGGACAATCATCGCAAGACGGGAGGGAGTAGATATCAACAACACAAGATGTGCACAACCAAAACATGAAAGTCTATGAGAACCTAGTGTTGTTTTTTGGTAAACCTAGAGACAATACATTGAAAATTCATAACAAATTCATCATACTGCGTCCAAGTAATACATGCTCAAGTGCSTTGGAATCCAATAAGTTAGAAACACCCAAAAGCATCCCTGTTCTCATTTTTATACCCTAGACTACCACTCAATGTGTCCCTAAACTTTACTTAATGTGTCCTCTAAATGCTTAACTTGATTGGTTGATGCATTTGAAGCACACATATTTAAATGTGATTCACTAACTCTTGATTTTGACAGATTTCAAATTAGGGCCCACCTATGTGACACTTTCAGTGGTGTAGGGAGCCCTCACTTTGAAAAATCATAAAAACTACATATCACATCCCAAAACTGTATCCAATATGCTCATCTTCATCACCTAAAGTGGTCACAATAAATTTTAATGTGGAAGGCCCTGAAAAGTGGCTTTGTACAATGATTTACACTCAAAAAGTAGGGTGCTCCTAATGAGGTCACTAATCACTCCACAAGGGTCAGGTTACAGGGGTCAAGTTAGACATTGATTATGGTCTGGAAAACTGTCATGGGGTCATTAGGTGTCCACTATGGATCATCTGACCGCAATGCGATGTTTTGCCTTATGCTGAATTGCTTATGTTGACAATTTTGGGTGTTTCCACCGTATAAGATCCAAAATAAAATAAAAACTATGTTTAATAAGAGTAACTAAGCTCTTTTAGTTGCAATTAGTGGTAATGATTATTGATTGGTTGGTGCGCATATATAGATATATAGATATCTATCCTTTAAATCAGGGTGTTTGTTTGTTTGTTTATTTGTTTTGTTTGTTACGTTGAGATCTTCCAGATCGTGCATCCTCGGTGGCGTGCTTGGTACCGTCGGAAAGCCCTTGGCGAGGAGGGGTGCACGGGCTTGGTTTCATGGCGTTCTGACCTACGAGGTGAAAGTTATTGATTTTTGAAGTCTTTATGAATAAAAAAATTAGAAAATTACTTTTACTTTTATTTTGACTGTGGCAACGGCACAGGGCACAGGGCACACTAGTATCTCTTAAAGTGAGAGCCATTGGACACTTACAGAATCCGAGAGTACATCCAAGCCGCTTTCGGTCTGCTTGATTTGCAGTCCTTCCAAACGAGATTCGCCGGGCTTGAATTGTTTCAGCAACTGTTTCGTTACAGGCCCCGCCTTTCCTTGCCCAAGCACACTGAGCGCAAACTTGCTRCCGGTGAGCACTAATCCCTCCACAGCGCGGTCCTTGGCTACCTGAGGAAACAAAGGTGGAGCACAACTTCAGATGGGTGTCATCAGAATGCAACAATTTCAGAATTTCAGGTCACACTTCAAACTGCTAAAAACATGCAGAGCAAAAGGGGGGATGGCGGAGATGGCAGAGAAAAAAGCTTTTGTGCTTACAGCGATGGTGAGCCCTGGAGGGACGAAGCTCGCCTGGCTTACCCAGGAAGCCAGCATTGCACTCTCTGCGTCTCCGGCTTTTGCAGTGAGAACACAAAGAGAGCCCACGACTCTACCGACTGCCTGCAATTCAATTTACCAGCTCTCAACGTTTAGTACTCTCAAAACAGAATTCGGAAGGATAAGTGCAGTCAATTGGAGCAAAAAAGTGCATCTCTTTGAAAAAAGGATATCACTACACCTTGACCTCATTGATCTCAGTGCCTTTTTTATTTAACCCCTATAGGACCAAAGATGTCCAATTTGGCCTCACGTATTCTTTTAAGTCAGTTTGAGAACGTCATTTGTGAACTTTTTCTTGTTCAATTTGGTTAATTTTTTTTATCCAACACATGTAAGGTAGCCATCCTCAAAGCGCCACAAATTGGTATTGTGCCTCGTTACTATCATAAGGCTGGACAGATTTTCATATTGTCATGTCGGCAAGTGAAATGAAATTCCAATGCACCAAAGAATGCAACATTTGGATACAATATGCAAGTTATGAAGGGTCAAAGTTTGATTCTAAAAGCGTTTCTTCCACACAGGTACATAACTGAATTTAAAGATGTACAGAGTGTGAAGATGGCGCTTTTAGTTTAGTGGCGCTTTTGGGTTACCTACCTTAATGCTCTCTTCACTGACACAATAGAGAGTTGTTTCTAGAGAAGGTCATATTGAAGAGGTCTGATTGCACCTGTTCCACATTTGACGCCGAAACGTATTGTGCGGCACCAGAAGACCGCTTTTGCTTGAGAATGCYCTTCTTGACTTCGTGGGCTAAATCGGTCCCACTCTCCTCACATGTCTGCAGCGTTGCTTCCGTTGGCTGCAACAAGTCAAAAAACAACACTTCGAGTTCAAGTCCAGATTCAACATTGAAACATCAATTAAGTATACTGCAACTTTTTAGACATCATTAACGTGCAAAACATCAAAATTTCCTCCAAAAGTTCGAGAAAGAAGAAGGCTTCAATAATGAAAACTTGCAAAACTCACTTTGAACTTGCACCGCAATGTCGGAAACGCAAATGAGAATCCACCATCCTTGAGGAGCTGTTCAATTTCATCAACGGCTTCACCACTCCACCCAAATGAACCAAACACACCACAAGGTTTGGACCTTGCATCGCTGTCTTTAAGAATGACCCCCATGGCATCCTGGTTAACAGAAAACGAGTTGTCATTAGCTGCAAATACACATTGTGGATAACAGGGTGAAAAAAAAAGAAAAAAAATCCTCGGCATGAAACCTCTCACAATTGTGCTCCAAATCTTGTTGCCTGAATTGAGTTGGAAAAAACAAGCACTGTCTTTAATCTTGACCGAAAAGCCATGAGATGAGAAACCTGCTTTTAGCTCCATAGTACAATCATTAAATAAACACAACCCTAAAATATCTTACCTTAACAGGAGTAGGCATGTGACCGCCGAGTGTAGGACTGCCAACTACAAAGCCTCTGCATGATTTTATTATGCTTGCAAGCTCTTCACTGGTGGTAATCTCAGTATTCACGCTCTCAACTCCAACTCCAGCTTTTGTTATACCACGGCTTTATCCACAACGACGTAAAACAGGGCCACAATATCATTCCTTGTAGCACAAATATTATGAAGCCCTTATGTTTATTCAAAGCAGTTCTAAAACAGGACTATCTTTTGATCAATTTTCTTCAGTTTTGAACACAACAAAGGCAGTTGTAATTTTCATTAGTTCTGGTGAACAAGATATGGACCCATCTGAATTCTTTTTTGGTGCCCATTATGATCAATTTTAATCAATGAATCCTTGGTCCTTTTCAGGGTTCACCCTACTCTCAATAAACGCTACCAGACATGAAACCAATCAAAACTGACTCCCGAGCTGAAAAATTGGCGTTGAGAATATTTAGTATATTTGGTTATCTTAAAAATCTCAAGCTTCAATTTCCAAAATAGCAATACAGGAACTAATGGATTGCAATTTCCTGTGATTTTTGTGCAGTTGAGTTAGAGCCCAACCAGATACTTGTGGCAAGAGCAGCCTTCTCCTACTCTTTCACCCCCATTCCCAAAGAGAGAAAAGGTAAACAAACCTCAAATTTCAAACGTTCCAAGCTGCAACTTCGTAAGCTGCACGTATCATCGGTGATTTTCTGTACTCTTACATCCGTCTCCTACACAGGTTCCAATTCACACTCTGAATCTCCAAAAGGGGAAGAGAGAGCTCACCAATTTCTCGAGTATACCCCCGAACAATACATTGACACGAGACACCCTAAATGCAAACAATCCACAGAACAACCCCTAAAACTCTCCAAAATGCGCAAATCAAACCCTGGAATTACTCTGACTGACTACCTGTTTCGGAGGTGCAGGAGCTGATCCTTTGGCAGTTGATGTCGAGATCGCATTCGCAACAATCCTCAGTTGGCCACACCTCCTTCTCACATCCATAACCTGATTTTCCTACAACCAAATCGATTGCAACCCAGAATTAAACCCTCAAATCGATTGCAACCCAGAATTAAACCCTCAAATCGATCGATTCGCTGCACAAAACACATTGCAAATCGGTGAGTAAGCGAAAAATTTACCTGACTCAGTGGGCAAACACCAAGTGGCAAGCCCGTGAACACTGATGGCTTCCCCAACCCAGCCACCGAGCTCAAGCGCGGCTGCAAACACACGAACGGCTTCACCGCCATCGCCATCTCCATTGCAGCAACTCGTCTGTCACCTCAAACTCACTGATCCATTTTCTAACAATCCCAGCTCACTCAGGCCTCTACTCCAAATGCTTCGCAGAAAAAACAAAGCTCCAAATCTAAAGCAAAAGCTCCAATTCTACACACAGCTTTTGAATCTATAGGACATTCGATTGTGGGTTGTGGGGAATGTTTGTGAGGATTGTTCACAGTCAGCAAAGGAGAGAGATATTCGGAAATTTCATGCAGATTTGGAATGAGGATGCGCTCAGTTGCAGATTTGTGATTGAGTAAAAAGGACTGCTGGGGGAAAAAAAAAAGAAAAAAAAATTGGGGAAGGGGAGGAGAGGGAGGGTGCCAGTTGGAAGATAAGTAAGGTGGCAATTTGTTGAGGGTTGGTGCCCGTCACTTCGGGGAAGGTTGTCGTCAGTGAGGGCTTGGGACGGGGGAGCCAATCAGGAGGGAGCTCCAGATTCCAAAAAAATCTTCCAAAAAATTACGCAGGACATTAAATCCTCCATTGGAAGTGGGCCCAGAAGGATTCACCAGAGGTAAAAGTAAAAAAAAGCCCCCTATTTTGAGCCGTGTGTGTAGGGTATGCTATAGACCTCTCCTAGCTAAATTGTGGTCTTTGATTGCAAATATGAATTCAGATTTTGAAAAACAAAAATTTATGTGAAAAATAAAAGATTCCAGTGTTTTTTCCGAGGGTAATTCCAGCCACATGGGCCCACTTTGAATGGAGGATTAAACGTCTTGCAAAAATTACTCCCTTTGTCCCACTAAAAACTTCTAAAAATCTTCCCCTTGAGAGATTAATTGTTTTTTTAGTCATAGTGCTAGCAATACATGCATTCAAAAACAAGTAAGCCATCCCTCATATCTATGCAAAATCTCGARTTTAGGTGATGGCATTGGGGCACCTCAAATTCATGTGGAAAGTATGACATTTGAGTTTAGTTTGTAAATAGTATCATCTTCGTCATTTTAGATGATTTAAAGGGTGGTGGCAACAAATGAATGGGATTTTAGAAATATGTTTCCTAGCCTAGATATATGCAAAAAGAAAACTTGGCACACTTTATGAATGAAATTTCCAATAGTGTCGAACTAGTCACGAAATGCATCATCAATGCTATTGCCTAAGGAAGCAACAAGTACCAAGTGCCTCATATAGGCAAGGCCAAGCTTGCTAGGTGAGAGTAATGCTCCAAGATTTGTTTCACTTGCTCCTTTAACCCCTAAAGTTCCTTGACTATGTTCTCACCAAAAATGCTTCAAAACTGCCATTTCTAGTACAAGTACCAAATTTTTGAAAAATATCATTTTTTGACACATGTAACCATAGGATCTTGTAGTACTCTGGTTTGAGAATATGTGGAAAAAATTTCAGAAATTTTCACCATGTAGATTGCAAGATATTAGCATTTGAAGTGGCAAAAATCCTTCTTTTGGCCCTGCAAAAAAACGGCAGCTGCACTTCACAAGGTCAAATCTTTATGAAAAAATGTCCTAAATGGTTGTGCTCTTCGGATTCATTCTTTAGGGAAAGTTGGCTACATACATTAAAATTTTCAGATCATTTGGAATTATACAACATATAGGAAAAAAATAGTAAGTAAATAGAAGTAGAGAATGATTCAAAATACTAAATTGTTAATAAATTAGTTATAAAATTAAAAAAAACTCCAATCCAAATGATTGAATTGTTGTGATAAACAATCTACATCCAAAAGCATTATTTTTTTTCAAAAACATTGAAATTTCAGTAAAATAAAGGACTTTAAAGTTTTTTTTGGTGTAGGGATTCATAACTGCCCGCAAACTAAAAAGCCTCATAACTTTCATCTCAATTATTGAAATGCAATAATTCAAAGCTTTTTGAGTACTTATAAATCTGAAGAACAAATTTCAAAGTTTTATTTCTAAAAAAAGGGATTTTTTCAGATCTGCCCATAATGCCCGAGTTGGAAACAAACAACATATTATGCAATAACTTTTGACTCATATTTCCAAATGTCATGAAATTTGTGCATATGAAAGATATTCCTCCTTCCCACATTTTGTTAAAATTTCAGCCCAAAATATGCAAACCTCTAGTCACTCGTACCTGCCCAAAGTTTCTATATTGCCAAAAAATACATGTTGGTCCTTTAGGGATTAGGGTTGTCCAACACAATGAACACTTATTCAATGGTCGAAATCAAGAAACAAAGCTTTTTAGTGGGGGTGTGATTTGGAGTTTTTAGTAGGACAAAGGGTGTAAATAAGTTAGGTGTGTATAGTGAATTTTTTTTACCGTATTTTTCCGCAAATATTTGATGTTGCCTTAACAACTGCTTTGGCCATTTTTGATGCCTTTTTCATGTATTTTTAATCTTTTCCTTGAAAAAATTAATAGATAAATGAAACTTCATGGAAAATTTCAGAAATTGAATGGATCTATGTCAAAAGAGGGTAGAAGTCAAATAAATGGTATAGGTTTTTGACTTTGGAGTTGGTCTTTGGAGGCTTTCCACTATGGCAGGCCAAAGGCTCCAATTCCTATGTTTTATTGCAAATTCATTGCACCCATTTCTTTGAGCTCTCAACAAAATTTGGCCACTTAATTCCATGGCCTATCAATTTAGATGGCCATAGTGTAAAGTGGCACTTAAATTTGTGATAGGATTGGATTTGCTTGATGACACTATGCTTAAGAACTCACATTAATTTATTACGCTTGTGGTGTCCAGAAAAGATAGGACGTCCCACCTCCATCAACCTTCCCTTCTACCTTTACTACCCTACCCATCCCTTTCCTTCCAATGTAGTCTTTTTGAAATAAATGAGATTTGGACTACATTGGATTGAGTTGGTGACTACAATCAATGTCTTTGTTGCGATTGCTTTAGGTGAAAAATATGACCATTACCAATACACTTTTTGTTGGTTTTGGAGTAGTGGTTGGAGCCATGATGGCCCATGATGGGCCATATGCTTCAAAATTTCACAATAAATTTGTACTTTGTCAAAAAAGTATAATTTCAGTTGCCCTCACAATTTCTCACACTTCTCTATACACGTGGAAATTTGATAAAATTCAACAATGGCATGAGGGCAAACTCCTAATTCCACCCATGATGGATTGTTCTACCTTACATCTAGTTATATATTTTTTGTTCCTGTCAACTTCCTCAAATAACACAATCAATAGCTGAAGTGATCTTTTATAATTCTAGTTCATGCTTCAAATGGAATTTTTTTTGGCTTGCATACATTAAAGGACTCAATCTTTAAGTTGCACAAGAGATTAAGAAGGAAAAGGGAGGTAATAAGAAGAAATAGAGAAAAGACATCCACATCCAAGAAGTAGAGTTCAAAGTGTTGCTCATGTGGTAGATTTTGTAAATACTATATTTTTAAAAAGTAGTGAATTTCCTCAAATTTAGCTAGAATTTAGACAACAATTTCAAAAGCTTGTCTTGATGTTCACTAATCAAATTGCCAAAAATAACCAATTACTATTTTTATTTGTTGAAGTACCAAATTTATCAAACCCCAAATGCTAAAATTCTTGTTTGTTTGGCATTTGTGAAGTCAAACCTACTTAGAACAAGAGTAATGGAAAAAATTGAAATAATTTTTTGTAATAAATACAAATCTACTAGTTGTGAATATTGTAAAAATTCTTTAGTCATTTGGTTAATTAAAGAAAATTCCATGGGGCTTTAATGTCAACACAAAAATGTGTTTTGCAATAGTTTTCGGTTATTGTGTGTGTATGGAGCAGGGTGTGGAATTGTGCAGAATCGAGAATGGTAGGCGCGGCTTCGATGTGAGTGGATCGGGTTGCCGGATGTTATGGTTACCCAATTCCTTCAGGAGATTCATGTGTGTGTACTATTTTATGTATGAGTGAGCTGAAAGAGGCCCCAGCCAGTACTTATGTCCTGGTAGACAATTGATGTTTCGTCTGAGGACTTTCTCGAGTTCAACTCACAATTAGACCCTACAATTGTCATTCTTGGGGTTGGGTCAGCTGCATTTTCTCTTATCGGCACATGTTCGGCATGGGTTTATCATKGCGGTTGGGGCGTCATAATCAGTAATAAATCCGGGGATGAGCGTTGTAGATGCGACTGGGTGAGTTGACTTGCAAATCATAGTTAGGGCATTTCCTCCCTTCTACTGAACGTCATGACAGTATTGAAGTCACTGTCTTTTCATGGATTCAATTTACTTCAGATATTTACTTGATTTCCAAATCGATTAGGCCAAGAAATGTACTGGCAGATTTTAGTCCATTCTTTTAAGTCGGGGGATCATCAGCAGGAAGAAATGCTGAGTAACTCATTCAAGAGAAAGGTGCAATGCCTTGCATWCGCAGATACTTTGAGATTGGTTCACAGGTTCTTTCACGAATACTTTGCTCTCAATCCGTTGTAAAGATTAGAGCCCAGTTCGGAACCTCATGAATATACATTCATCGTTTCCACGACTTAGGGAGGACATCCCTCATATGATGATATGTGCGACCGCAACATTGTCCTAATTTTTGACGACTTGTGGTGGCGTTCTAAATCTAGTTCAAAAGGTACTGTAGTCCAGTTAATGTTCGGAGATTGGAGCACATGGCGTCACTTTGGAGGGCGATTTGGAAGTTGTCTGGTCGGCCTCGTCTCCAATACCTAGCTCCGACTCTTTTTTTAACCCTTAAACGACGTCGAGGACGTTTTGCTTCCGATGAATGGCAAAGAATCTTTCCTTGTAGGACAGAAATGCAATCATTCATCCTCGGTATTAAGGGTGGAAAGGGGAGATCTTTTCTAGTACTTTGACTTCCAGTGAATATATTTAGCTTTTTCAAAGGAGATGATGTCACACAGTATCAAAATGCATGATTTCCACGGCCACTGGTCCGTCCTTCAAGGGTTAAAGGCCACAACTTCTCTCTTGCCAGATGCGGCATTCCATTACCGTGCATGCCTTGAATCCAGCTACCCTTCTCCTTCCACCCCAATTCCGGAACGGATTCCTCAAAATAATTCTTTTGTCTCCAACTAATGCACTCAATATCGATCTATCTGTTATAAGAGTTTGTTGCCATTAGTTCCCCATACTTCTAGCTACTAGAGGCGGCAACAAATGCATTGGAAGTTCAATCGCATTTCATTGGGTTTGCTGGAAGTTGGGCTAGATGTCCCTTTCCTAGATTTGAAGCTAATTCTCTAAAATGTATTAACCATCTGAATAGACCCAGTGCCCAAGACGCATGTAGGGTTGACTAAATTAACAAGGTTCATTTGAAAAATTTGTAACATTGGTGCCCAATAACTTCAATGTTTGGGAAGTCTGTGTAGCGCATCAAAGAACAATAACAGCAAACGCATCCAAATTTGATTTCTTCCTTGAAATAGATCCCTCCAAAAGAACCTCCAGTCCCTCCAGCTTTGTGTTTCCGCTTTGCATGAACTGGAGCCTAGGGGGTTGGCCAAACATACAATTTCCTAAATTTTTTTAGTGAACCTTGCCTAGAGGTCTTGGTCAGTAATGGCAACTGACTCCAATCCCTATTGAGCAAAACAAAAAAAATGCAACAAATGAGAAGAGTTATATGGAGGAGGATAGGCTTTGTTTGGGATGCCATGGTGAGCTATTGTGCAATAAGATATTGTAGATTTGGAGCTTCAAGGTGAAATGAATAATGGCTACAAAAGAAACTATATGGAAAATTTTCATGTTTGCATGTTCATTTTTTACTTCTAAATGTGAATTGGTTCATAACCTTGCACCAATCGCATCAATTACCCAATGACCAATGTCACATAACCTTGCATATAACACCTTAAGTACCAAGTGACTAGGATTGTCATATGAACTTGCACAAAATGCCGTAACACAAAACACACTAAGGAACAAGTGACCAATCTTGTGACATAAAGTTGCACAAAATGCACTAAGTACCAAGTGACCAAGCTAGTGACATAACCTTACAAGATCACATTAAGTACCAAGTGACCAAACTAGTCAAGTCATTGAAGTACAAAAAGTCTTCAATATATACTTACATGGACTTTATCCGTTTCTTATAGCTCTTGTGTAGCTCTTGAAAACATTTATAATGAAAAAAAACATTGTCAAGAGCAACTACAGCGACAACTTGGCGGTTCATCTTTGAGATATCCCGTAATGATGAGATAATATGCACAACCTTCGAAGTCCTGCTACCAGGATTTTTGAGTAACACAAGCTCTCATGTGTCAGGCTAGGTCGTAAATAAAACGTTCAAACCACTGGCAGCCAACAACTTGAACCACATAAGCCTTTGAGACCTGATTTGAACGGCTTCACCTCCAAACGTGTTCAGAATAAAGTGGTTGCAAATGTTCACTAGTCAGAAGAAAACTGCACCATGCTCCAGAGTATTGATACCCTGAGAATTTCATAATTTCCAACAGATGAGATTCTCAACAGAACATAAACTTCAAATACACAACCTAGGCTAGAGGTAATTGCAAAACCTATAGAGGTAATGCAACACCCCAAAATCTTACACAATGAGTACATAATGATTTTGACCACCTTGACATTGGAAGCCCTGTAGCACTTGCATATGACATCCAATTAATAATGTTCTCTGGTGCGTTGAAATCCTCTTTAATTTGCTAACAAGAATATTTAAAAGGTTACCATTCTTATAATCGTAATTATGCTCAGCGCTTAAAAGTGTCTCATTTTGGTGAGGTTTACGTCAAAGAATAGAGATGTTAACTCGATTGCCAAAACAAAACACAAAATTAATTGTAGAAGAAATCTAAAAGTCAACGGATACCTGCTACACACCTTAGTAAATAGGATCACCATTGACTCCTTTAACCCCTAAAGGACCAAGGCATTATCTGGCTCAAAAACCATTCACAATTGTCATGTGTGTTGCTTTCATCCAAGGAATCAATCTAAATTCTTTTTTGTAAATCTAACCATAGGATCTCATACTTTACTTGTCTTAGAGCATGTGGTAATAATTTCATGAAATTTGAGCATGTAGATTAAAAGATATGAATATTCAAAGTTGTAAACAAAAGTTTTTGAACTCTAGTTTGTAATTTCAGATGACTTTGACCGCCATTTATGTAAAGTTTTTGCAAAACAAACCTTGAGTTTAAGATTTTTTATGTTGAGCATTTGAGTTGAGGGTCAAGGAAAAAAAGTTTAAAGAAAAAATATTTGATTTTCAATCTTTAAAAAATTGTTAAGTAGAACTAGGTCTAAGATTGAGCAAAACACTAAATTGTTAATAGCTATAAGATTGTTCTAGCAAATAAATTGAACTTTATGAAAAGAAAAAACAATTGAAAAACAGTAAAAATTGCATTCAAAAATGAATTATACAAGTTATTTTTTCAAGAACATGCTTAGATTGCCCAAAAAACAAGATTGTCCATAATTTTTTCAATATTAGTCCAAATAGGATGAATCAAAGCTTTAGATGTAGAAAAAACATAATCTTTTAGAAAAAATTGAAAATTTCAAAAACTCATTTTTCTGTTGTTTTTTAATTTGTCCTGCCCAATAAACTGCATTTTGGACATAGGGTAGCATAACTTTTGCTTCCAGGCACCGATTGAAATAGAAATTACATTTTCAGAAAGCTAATTTGATTTCCTATGTTTAAAAAAAGTTTAAAAAAATAATGTCAAAAATTGAGGTTACACAAGCCTGCCCAAAATCCCAAGTGTCCCTTATAAGGACTATGGTTCTTTAGAGGTTAAGTAGAACTTTCAATGAATGAATTGAAATTCAATTTGAGGAGTATTAGGTACACAAAATGAGAGACAAGGAAGATTGCATGCAAAATATAGTAGACCTTGTCACCTCACTCTATTTTTGTATTTATTAATTAAAATGGAAAAAATTCAATAAACTCACATTTTTCTATACAGCCATCAGATCTAAACCAATCTAAGCTTAACTTCTAGAAATAAGTTGAGTACTTGAATATCAAAAACAAATTTATGCTAAAAAAACACTTTTTCAAAAAAATATGACTGCCTATGATTTCAAATGTTGTGCCAAGAATATATGGCTAAATTTCAAACAAATCTACCATGATGCCCCCTAATGCTTATACAATTCTTAAACCCTTCAAGGAGGGGTTGTTATTTCTTCCTTGATACATGGAGTAGCTCCTATTGAAATTGAAATTGTAGTATATTTTGCTTCTGTCTCCAATTTAACCTTAACAAAGACCAAAATAATAATGATCTTGGAAGAAAAATATTTTTTTTCAAAAATTACATAAGTTCTTGAAATCCCTTTGGTTCAACATTACATAACATGATTGTATGAACCTACTTGTAGGGCTTCATCTTGTTGGAAGGTATATCCCTCCACATGGATATTTTTTGTTGTAACCCCCATTTAACTATGCACTCAAAAGTGCCTGTCAACCCAATTTCCCATTAGTTCCCCCCTTCCTCTCTCAAAAACTTAGTGAGCCGTTGATTTTTTTGAAAAGCAAATGCTTACCCCCAAAATTGTCATTGATTTCTCAAAAAATCATGAGACGTTGATCTTGTGAAATTTAATTTGAGCCATTCAAATATAAAATACAAATACTGAATACAAATACATGTACTGAATACGGTATATTGAATACGGGTATTGAATATGGTATACTGAATACGGGTACTGAATACAAATATGGGATACAAATACGGGTACTGAATATGGGTTATTGAATACAAATATAGGTATTGAATACGGGTATTGAATACGGTATATTGAATATGGGTACTGAATACGGGTATTGAATACGAATACGGGATACGAATATGGGTACTGAATATGGGTTATTGAATACAAATACAGGTATTGAATACGGGTATTCAATACGGACACTCGGTATCAATTGTCCCATATTGTTTGTCAAGAGCTTTGATTCTGAAGATTACAAGAGGGGGGGGGGGGGGGGGGGGGGGGGGGGGGGGGGGGGGGGGGGGGGGGGGGGGGGAGGGGGGGGGGGGGGGGGGGGGGGGGGGGGGGGGGGGGGGGGGGGGGGGGGGGGGGGGAGGGGGGGGGAGATAAAAAAATTTAAATCAAATTCTAAATGATAGGTGGGGGTGAGTGGGGGTGGTAAAAATAAAAAATTTAAAATAAAAATTGGTGTGAGGGGGGGAGTGCATAATGACACAAAGTGTCACTATGCACTCAAAAGAGGCAGTCATTCCCAATGCATGAGTGGTTGAATTCTTCCATTCTACAAAGCACCACTTRGATTGTGAGGTAGTGTTTTAATGAAAACTCTAAGGGAGTCCACAYATTTTGGAGAGCAAAGGGCCCCTCGAGTGTTGCTTAATCCTAGAAGGACACAATGGACACTAAATATCTTGTGGATGACAAAGAATCCTTCTATGTAGGACAAAAGTGCAGATATTCATCTTTGGAACTTTTTTGAGGAAAAGGGAGGTCTTGCACAATAGTTTAACCTCCAATGATTGCTCTTGGGCTCCTTGTTTTAAGCAAATGATTCACTTGTTACAAAAAAGACCAATTTCCACGGTGCCTAGCTCATCCATTTGGGTTTAATAATGTTACCAATATAGACTACATGATTGCAAAGCAGGCCAAGTAATAAAAAACAATCACTGATTAGGACCTACTGAGTCATGGGCAACGAGGTTATTTTAACTAACCTACAATTCTACTTCATACCCACCTTATTGAAAATTTGCACAAGGCAAGCAATGAGCACCTATCACTCTTAACTCCTAAAGTTCCAAGACTATGTTTTCACCAAAACTGCTCCCAAATTGCCATTTTTAGTACAAGGGTCAAATTTTTGAAACAAAACTCTTTTTGACACATGTAACCGTAGGATCTTGTAGCATGTTGACTTGAGAACATGTGGTAAAAATTTTAGAACTTTCCACTATGTGGATTGCAAGATATAAGCATTCAAATTCACTAAGATCAATTTTTTGGCCCTGCAAAAAACAGGGCAGCAACACTTCAAAAAGCTCACTTTTCTATGAAAAAATGTCCGAAATGGTGGTACTTCTTTGAATTATTTTTTCTTGACAAGTTGGCCACATGCTTGAAAATTTTTAGAGAATTTGGAAGTGTACAATATATACGAAAAAAATAGAAAGTAGATAGTAGTAAACAATGATTCAATCTACTAAATTGTTAAGAATTTAATTATGGAATTGAAAAATGAAAATACCAATGGTTGCTATGTTGTAATAATCAACCTACATCCTATGATTTTATTTTTTTCAAAAATATTGAAAATTGAGTAAGAAAATGGACTTTAAAGTTTATTTTAGAGTAGACAATCCATAACTGCCCGCAAACAAAAAAAACTCATAACTTTTGACTCATTGATCAAAATGGAATGATTCAAAGCTTTTTACATATATATAACTCTACAAAATCAATTTCAAATTTTTATTTTTGAAAAAATTTATTTTTTCTAATCTTCCCGGATTGCCTATTTACAAAAAAAACAAAAAGGAACATATTAGGCCATAACTTCTGACTCATATTTCCAAATGTCATGAAATTTGGTGCATATTAAAGATATTCCTCACCCCCATTTTCTATTAAAATTTGGGCCAAAAATCTCAAGCCCAAAATTTCTATGTAAGGTAGAACCACCCATTACCAACTAGTGCCCCATAGCCAACCATAGATTGACTAATTTCCAACCAAGGCTAGAATGTTTTTTTTCATCTTTTCAAGGTTGGGATTAAATGTTCATGACACATGTCCCAACTTAGTGCGCAAGAAAGTAGGAAGCAATTAGTGGAAAAGTAATTTTTTGAGTGATCAGAATTGGAAGAGTCTAAAGATTGGCAATGGGTCCAGTGCACTTTTTGCCTTTGAAAATTCATAATAATTTCAATTCAAGCGATAAAAATTATCAAAGTTTTTGCAATCCCTAGCATTTCTATCATTGCACCTCAAAAAATATTGTTTTATGTTGCACTACATCAAATCATGTCTAAAATTGCTTAAGTGATCGGTTATGGGTGGTTCTACCTTAGCCAAAAAACACATGTTGGTCCTTGAGGGGTTAATCTACCTCTCCTCAACCAATTGAAACATGCCACAAAGGCAAAACTCTCATGAATTGACAATATGTTTCCAAGTACCAATGAAGTTTCAAGCAGGAACTATAAGTCACCCTCCTTAGTTGGTTGGTCAAGACCAGCTGGGAGGTGGGTGCCGTTCAGGTTGCTGCTATAAAGGTTCCACAGCTAACTTACAAGGGCAACCGCCTTTTCTTCCCCTTTTTCTATGTCGAGTTTTTTTGTTTCTGTCGGTGTTGCTCTTCCTACGCGTGATTTTGGGACATTTTTCTGTTTTTTTGTTGATCAGTTTCGTTATCATATTGTTCACAATTCCCTGCATTTCAGTATTCACTGCAGGCGCGTTCATTTAGCTAGAGAATCGTTTCCTTTAACTTCACTTGCTCCTGCTGGAGTACATTGCGTTACAATTGCAGTACGTTTATTGGGTTTCCTACTTGCTGAATTTTAACCCCACTGAACATGTTTATAGATCCGATCAGGTTGAGGGGATTAGGGTTTGGAGATTAGGGTTTCGGGTTTCCAGGGTTTTGGGTTTCCAGGGTTTCGGATTGATTCCTTAGTTGGACGAGCTAGGCACGCTTGCAGATGAGTTCCACAGGCGGCGAACTCCAGACGTCCCACCCATCCTGAAATTCCCGCATCTCCCGAACGCAATCCTCAAACTCCCGCTTGTCGAAGTTGGGGATCCCTTGGGCATCTCCGACGTCCTCTCTGTACACGGGGTCGGCAATCTCTCGCCAGTTGCTGGCCCACGGTTGGGTGCCGTTGCACACCGTCACTTGGCTCCCGGCCACTCCTGGCCAGTCCCAGTTGCGCATACACTGGTCCACTATGAACTTGGACATTGTGCGGTTCGACTCCTGGTCGCAAGGCCGGCAGTACGTCCCGCTCATCGGACCCCGGGAAGCCATGGACAGCATGAGAAGGCCGTAGGGAGGGGGCGGGTATGCCTCTTGCCGCAACGTCATAATGCAAAACGGCACCTGCAGAAAGAAACAAACCAGTCCGTTTTGCTTTCAGTGGCAACGAAGGTGTAAAAATGGTATGTTACTTCAAATCGTCAAACTTCAAGCTCTAATTCTGGCAGGGCGAGGTGTTCGTAACGTTGTTATTTCAGTTTTCAGTTGCAATTTCAATCTTCGAAACGAACGAGGCAATCAAATTTAACGGAAACAGATGAGGTTAGAGGCCACGGCGAGGAGTTCTTATTCAAGTTTCGGTTGTTAGGGTCAGATCCCAATGCACCAAAGAATGCGTTGTTCGGATACAAAACGTAAATATTAACATTGTTCTTAGGTTTCATATGACCTAAGATCAACACAATTCTTCTATTAACATGGTGTACTTTTTCAAAATCAATGACTGTACCAATTATCACCGGTGCGAGATATGATTTTGATACACAGGCGTCAATTACGCACCTCGACATTGCATACACCCATGGGTTGAAATGTATAGAACAATGGTGGAATTGAAGAGCATGTATAATCTAAAAAACAACAAGATCGTCTATAACATAGACTTCAGAGGAGGGATTATGTTTGAGGCAATACAACCTACAAGATATCCACTTAGATGCTTTTATGTTGGAAGGAGTGGCGCACAGTGGACCTTCTCATGTAGGCAATACAGTTTACAGGACAACCACTCATGTTTGAATATATTGGAGGGAGTGTCACAAAATGATTCTCCAATATGTTGGTATTGATTGTTTAGAAACCTAGAAACCTTGGCTTGGAGCATATTTCAACGATTCCATCCTCTCGAAAATGGGGAATTCATAGCCTATGAAATATTCTCTCAAAAAAAGTTTGAAGAAAAAAAGTGACTAACCTGGATGCGTGCATGCGGCACTCCTGAGATTTGCAACTGAGCCTGGTAGGCGCGCTCTGAATTCAGCCCACGCAAGCCACGTTGGTGCATCAACGGCAACAAGCTCAGTCGCGCATTGGCGGCGCGGCTCGTGTGCGCATTCCCCATTCCAAACCGGTCATTCAACCCATTAAAGTCGCTCCCAGACGCAACGTAGTAACGTGTGGGATCCAAGTCCGTGATATTTGGAATGGGCCCTCGCCAGTAGCCATCCACTCGTGTGCGGACGATCCAATCGTATTTGAATTGGTGACGGACCTCGTACCTGGAATCACAAGTAAAACATTTAACAAACGGGTCACAATTAAGGAAAGCCCACCTAATCGCGACTCCCTCCTAATCCCATCAATGTGTACACCCATTTTTCATTTCAGAACCTAAATTTTAAGATAGTCATCCTCGTCTCCGTTTGTGATGCCATTAGGTTTCCTGTCTGATTTCTTTAGGTGCATAAATTACCTCAGTGTACGAAAACGAAACAGTTTCACAAATACTTCAAGCCACTGTAGAAAATCACAAACCCCCTTTATCAAAACTGAAAATCAGTCCCCACCCCTAAACCCCAACTAAAAAAACTGCGAGCCAAGGAAGAAACTCACTGCTTCACCAGCCCGTAGCACCCTTCCACGAGGTTGAAATACTGCAGCAGCCCCTGCATCCCATGCGGCGACCCCCACGACGTGATCACCTCGTTCRTCACGATCGTCTCCGCAATCGGCGTCGGCTTGAAGATCTTCGCCACTCTCAAGTTCCGGCTTCCCGCAAGGATCGAGAATTTGTGACTATCCTTATCGAGCGGCGAGTGCAGAAAGACGTCTGTATTCGGGTACGCATCCAACAAGTGTCTCCGCAGCGTCAGTCCCGTGAGCTCGAACATGCGCGCGCCGCCCACCAAGCACACCGCAATCCTGCGCGTGTCGTTGTAGAGGGTCTTGTACGGTTGGGGCGCCACCCAGGGTGGGGGCGGGGACGAAGGGGACGAAGAATCTGGTCTAGGGGAGCTGGAATTGCGATTGTTGAAGGCGAAGCTGTTGATGGTGCAGCCGAAGAAGAAGTTGGCGCAATTCCCGGGGTCGAGGAACTGGTAGTAGCYGTAGGAGAGAAGCGCGGTGACGAGCAGGATCGTCCAGGGGAGCCAGAGGCGGACCCGCAAGTCCATCACTTTCCAGCACCCCATCGATCAGTAGCTAGGCATCACCCTGCTGCTGCCCCTGCGAAAGCCCGATCGCCGCATGAGACACGGTCCTGGGAAATAGAGGCCTCACAGTTAAGAGATGGCATGATTGAGAGATCCGAAATGGAAACAATTGCAAGTGCGGGGAAGCTAGCTAYCGAAATACTAAGGACTGGTAGAGAACTGGTGAATACATCTGAGATTCGGGACACAGTAATGGTGGGACTTGGGGACATGGCATGTTTCGAAGCGACGTAATTGCAACATGCACAAGTGCACAGAGCTCTAAAACACGACCACTGGTTGATGGATATAAGATTCGGAACTCAGCAATGGTTGGACTTGCGAAACATGGCATGTTTCGAAGCGAAGTAAATGCGACGTGCGAGTGCAGAAAGCTCGAAACACTCAGGACTGGTTGATGGATCTGAGATTCGGAACCCACCAATGGCCGTACCTGTTTACATGGCACGYTTCAAAGCGCCAGAATTGCAAAATTCACGTGCAAAAAGCGCTCAGACAGTAAGACACTAGGACTGGTATATGGATTTGAGATTTCCAGACCCACCCAAAATCGTACTTGTTTAATTACATGGCGTGTTTCAAAGCGCCATGATTGTAACAGTCAAATGCAAGATCTCTACGATCTAAAAACTAAGACTGGTGCAGATCCGAACCTCAAGAGACTGAGTGCTAAATTTCTCGAAATTTCGCCATTTTGACGAAAATAAGAGTACCGTTTCTCAATGATCATCAGTACCGGGTGCAAGGGGAGGAGATCTGATTATTGGGCTACAGAGTACCAACAACACAAAAAGATCACGGCTAGTAGGAAACTCAAGAAAGCGGGGCACACAAGCGTTTCATTCGGGAACGATACCAATGAGCTCGCAATCATATATTATTAGTTAGGACAGGGCTACTGATTGATTGAAGTAGTCACCATCAGTTGGGCCGGACATCAGTCTCATGTGACATCCACATCATCGGTCCACGCATAAACTCTTTCTCCTCTTTACAGCGGGCACTGGAACTCACCAGGTTCACACTGCACAAGTTACTCATTCCCGACAACTTCATGATATTGGCGAAACTGAAATCACGACATCGGTGTCTAATATCTGGAAAAAACTTTATCCATACCAGTCCTGATTCGTAACCGAAATTGATAGAGAATAATTGAAATTTCACTAAAATTAATCACAATTGGGACAGAAGGTAAGTCCACACTTGGTGCTAGGTAGTGGCATTAGCAAAGAGAGAACCTGGTTCAAAGTTAGKTCGAAGTAGTTGTCAAAAATCCTTGTTAACATCACTTTTAACACCAAGTCGAAACATAATACCTTCAACCTAGAAATGATAATCATTCTACATTTGCCAGTGGGCACGAGTACTCGAAGTTCCCGTTTCACAAGTACCGATTACTATCAACGTCATTGTATTGACAAAAATTCGTGACATTGGTACTTTTCTAGACCAGCGTCTGGAGATTRAATCTATACCAGTCCTAGTTCTTAACGCTTGTGCAATGAATGCCAGCATTTTCACACTCTGAAGCACACCAATGGAACAAAATTAACCGAAATTGACCGAAATCGACCGAAAGAAGGCACTCATCCTGGACATGAAAAAATATTCTCCTCTTTACAGTGGGCACTGGAACTCCAAATTCTCACTGCACGAGTACCCATTACTATTAACTTCATTGTATTGGCCAAAATTTGCGATATGGGTACTGTACTTTTCCCAAACCAGCATCTGGAAACTTAAATCTTCACCAGACCTAGTTCTTGAACCAATTCTAGTTTTTAAAGCATTGTGCGATTGCAGGACACCATTTTGCCAGTACTGTGAATCATGCCAGTATAACAAAATTGACCGAAATTGGCCGAAATTGGCCGAAATTGACACTCAGTCTAGACATGAAAAAGGAGGTAAATCAGAATCACGAAGCTGGAGCTGCAATCCCGCATCCCTAAAAAAAAGTTCACCCAGACATTCCCTAAATGAATGTGAAAAATCAAGTGCACGAATTAACCCAGATCGTATCCAGGTCAACACGTGTAAAAAATCTGAGTGACACATTCGTAGCGATACCCGAGATTGAATCCAAGTGCGGTACAGTACTGGTTACGTAACCAGTACTGGCTCCTTGCAAATAAGTCCCGGGTTTGTACTTACGACAAACCAAAAGGTAAATTTTGGGGCAAGACAAAAATAATTCTTAGCTCATGACAAGGAACTTTTAAACGACCAGGTCACAGAGGTACAAAACGATTTGCTACACGGGAAGCAGGAAAAATGAAAAAAATATTCCTAACCGATAAAACCTTTAAACGACTGTACTAGAATGTGAAGGCTCAAGAAGGTTGTACGACACAATGCTAAGTTGTACAATTGTACTATTGAATCAAGAGTGTGCTTTTTGGTTCATTMAAGGAACACAACGTTGTGGGTGATGAATATAACTTCTGACTCCCTCAGTAAACTAATGAAAAAAAAATTCACTCACTCACATTCGCATTGACTAGTCAACTTAGCATTATGTTATAGGCCGTGGACTCTTATCAAAATAAATGTCAAATGRGATTARCAAAAYAGTCAGAGCTCAAYTTGCACCTCGGTTGTAGATTCAGAGTCGGGAGGGGAAAWTGAAAATAAAAAAWAWAAWAAAAAATTCAGGTRTGTASKTCGCTGCAAGTATTTCCAMAAAAGTGAAACTGTTAAATCTGCCAACTGTACCGAAGTTGAATTGAGACCTACCTAACCAAAAGACAGTGATTGAGACTCGCACTCCAGTGCCTGAGCGCAGAAGGAACTGAAGTGAAAAAAATCTCCAACAACAAAATCTCTAAATGGATGATCTGCATGAGCATTCTCAATAGTCACATTCGTTAAAATGGCGTGTTTCGAAGCACCGAAATTATGACATTCAACTGCAAAAAGCTCTAGAAACAATCTCTAAAAACCCTGGACTCACACAGATCTGAGTGCCCATTTCTTCAAATTTCGCCATTCCAACGACCTCTGACGAAGATCTGAACACCCTAATCACACCCTGAAATTTAAACTTATTCTAGTTTTCAAAGCTTTTAGCTCACCCTAAGATAACAACTTCGAAAACCAAATAAAAATCTACCATTACAGTRAACATGCTCAAAAAGACTCACACACTCGTAAGGTAATAAAAATCGTGCTGAATTTACGGTAGGTCAAYGCTCTACAAATTCAGGCTACTAMTACGCACACGCCAATCCAGCGTCTCCAAGGAATCAATACTCCGGGAAGCACTCAAGTTCAACTACTGGTGGAGCGCTTGCCAAAATCTTAAACCCCCAAGAAACCAGGTGAACCTCAAAACGGACTCTCAGTGTGTATCTTGAGGCCATGGCCGCAAGTTCCCAAAAGCTCCGAAACTGAACTCTGGAGCAGAAAGCAAAAAAAGTAGGGCGTTCTGACAACACTGAGCAGAGGCAAAGAAGACCCATTCCAATATCAAGGCTCGTCTCTCGAGGGCCAGAAACACCAACTCACTAATGACTCAGACATCTTCTACCCGATCATTCGAACCTAGCCCTCCCTTCCAATCCAATCCAATCCAATCCAGCTCTCATTCACATCAAATGTTCTCAGTTCTCCATCGCCAAAACACGAAATACCACCTTCACAATCCACAGAACTTCGGGAAAAAAAAAATTCCCCATCTGAATAAACTCCCGTATCCCCCTAAAATTCTGCATCCCCAAGCCCAACCCATTCCAGGYTCGCACCTGCCTGCGCAGACCGTCCACGAGTTCACAATCTGCGCTCCACGACCATCGCTTCCACGCCCTTCTTGAGCAAGTGATTCTTCGGATCACCAATATGAAGCTCCACGAGTATGAATCGAATTCATCCGAACTCAACACGGACTGATCTGTCGAGGTCCGTCGTGGACTACGAAGACCGAAACTTCGAGGGGGGATTCGGGGCTCACTGAGTTGCAACCAAACGAGCAGAGCTGGGGCAGCAGGGGAGTGAGACAGGCAGGACTGGCGGGGCGACTGGAGAGTGGGAATGGGAAGAATTAAGGACACAGAGGAAGTAATAATTCGCAGCAGCAGCAGCAGCAGCAGCAGCACGATGAGCCAGGGCAGGGCAGGGCAGGGCAGGACGATGATGAGTGAGTGCGAGAGAAAAGAGCGGGTGCAGGTGTCAGGGTGTGTCCAACGCGAGCAGACGGACGGGAGGGTGGAGCTGGCGCGGGCACGGGCTGGGCTAGGCGTGGGGGACTGGCCCGGGGCCAGCCATGCCCGTTATCAGGGGAGGGTGAACCTGGGCCACGGAGACTAATTTCAGTGATTTTCTTCGTAGAGCATCTCCAGCCGCCCGCTCCTGCAGCGCCGGTAAATTGTGAACTGGCCTCCTCGCTCGGCCATTCCAAGTAATTACATGGGTGCAAGGGAAATAAAAGGCCCCCTATTTGGGGCCTGAATAATTTACATTGTACATCGGCCTCTTGACTGATTTGGGTCCTTTGATTCCAAATATGAATTCAAAACTTGCAAATTTTATCATGCATGGAAAACAAAATAATTTAGGATTTTATCGAGTGGCCGAGCGAGGGGTCAATTCACCCCGCCTCATTCTAGGGGTGCAAGTAAGTGAAAAAAAACTCTTTTTTGCTTGATTAACCCTCGAGCGCGCAAACGTCAAGAAACTAGATGATGAACAGACTCAAACTGCAATTTCATCCTCCTAACTGCTCGGATGAAAGTTTTTCTAATTTGTAGAGATACTAGATCAAGTTGTTGTTCTATCTAAGGGTTAGGTTTGGTGTTACTAGAGCACATATTTTTCTAAATTTATCAATGTGCAAGTATGTCAAGTGGTTGACTAGGCCAAAATTGCTTTGACCTTAGTTCAAAACTGGGTTTGCCAAAATGAGGTCATAGATTTTGAAAACACAAAAAATTCAAAATGTCACCATGTCAAAAGAACCTAATTTCAAATCCATTCCAACAAAGTCTACTCCAAAAATGGTAATAGTTTGCTTGTTATCAAATTTTGAAGGAATTTTTAAATTTCCTTTTCAAATTTAAAAAAAAAATATTGATACTAGCAGTGGTGAAACTAACCGTACGGATGGAATCTACAACTCTTAGTCTACAACTTTTATTTGTATATCAATTCCAAATTATGCTTCCAAATGACACTTTATAATTATTCTTCTCAAGTCATCAATTTTTGGGATGAATCAGGGTTAAGGCCGGGGGAACTGGCCCCCTCCTTCGGCCACTTTAAGTAATTACTTGGGTGCAAGTGAAATTTAAAAAAAACTGTTTTGGGCTCAAATTCTTTTAACTTGTATGTCCCTCCTAACTAATTTGGGTCCTGTAATTGCAAACATAAATTCAGAATTTTCAAATTCTATCATGCGTGGAAAATTTTAAAAATTCAGTTTTTTACCAAGTGGTTGAGCAAGGGGTCAATTCACCCCGGCATTCATTAATATATCTTTAATACCACTCCTGGCTAATATGGGCTGGGGTGAACTGGCCCCCTCGCTTGGTCACTCCAAGTCTTTCCGGGGGTGCAAGTGAAACAAAAAAAAACTATTTTTTGCTTGAATAATTTACCTAGTACACCTCTCCTAGCTAATTTGGGTTTTTCTGATTGCAAATATGAATTCAAAATTTGAAAAATTTATCATGCATGGGAAATGAGAAAACTCATGGTTTTCCCGAGTGGCCGAGAGAGGGGGGCAATTCTCCCTAGCCAAATTGCAGGCTAAGTAGTGCCGGAGAAAAGACAAATCAAGACAAATTAAGAGCATCCAAACTCTTACTTGTCAAACTTGGCATGCTCAAATTTTCCATCTAACATTGAAGAGCCCTCAATTCCGTATCGTTGACCTTGACTCGCCACCACAACTCATAAACAATTAAGTTACCACTCATCAAGTAGCGTAAAGGATAAAGCAACAAAACTTAGGATGAATAGTGATTTCAAGGGTCATTCCTTTACACTTTAGGATTGAGTTTTAAGAGAGTATTGTGAGGGGCTTGTAACACTTTTCATCTACATTTACAAAGCGGTAGACCCATAGCGTTTAAGGGTGGTCATGCTCTAACTCCCCACAATGGTATGCCATAGTTAAATTCCACATGTTCACTTGTGAGCAACTCCATATTAGCCACTCTTTTTACACTTCTTGCAACCACATGTGTCACCTTTAATAATAGACTTGAAATGTGATAGCAAGGAACAAATTGTATGCAATATATTTGGTGTGCCTTTCCAAAACCTGAGCTTAACTAGTGGATTTGGGTGAGCTATAAATTCAAGAAGGCAAACCTAGAAGAATACTGGTGTAATTCTAATGTTGTTGGGGAATAATTTCTTTCACGAAAAGCATGACCTTGCCATGTTCCTAGCTTCCAAGCCTATATCACTAGAGACCACTAGAGATGCTTTTAGAGCATCTCCACCTATGAGAGCTAGATATGACGTTCTAAAATTTCACATTTAATTTTAAAAAGCCCACAAATTCTTTTCCATCACCCTTGCTAATCAAATGTGCCCCATAAATAGTCAATTGAAAATGCACCGAGTGGAATATTGGATAAATCTCACCAAACTAGAGATGAATGGTGATTTCAAAGGCTATTGCTTCACAAACTAGGATTTAGTGCCATGAATTTTTTTGAAGAACTTAAAAGCATTTATCACCCAAATTTTGGCACTTCTCAAACATGTTAAGGTCAACAATACAGATGTTTTTAAGTGAATCTAATATACTAAAAAATTTAAAAAGTTGATGAAATCACTAAGAGCATCTTTGGAAATCCAAGAGTATGGCTAATTTTGGATGAATTTATTACTTTTAGGTAAATTTATAGATGGAAGTATTTTAGTGATTTATGGATAAACAAAATTGAATGATTGATCTAATTTCCTTGCAGTCAAGGAGGCATTTCAAACTAACACTAAAGATGATGATTCAATTGAACTAATTGTCCGAAGACGTAAAGGAAAGAGGTACAATATATAGTTTTGTTGTTGCTTAACCCCTCAAGGACCATGGTCTTTTTTTGTCCAAAATCATCAAAAACTATCATTTCTATTGCAAAGAACAAAAATCTTTGAAAAATGTTTTTCTTTGCACATCTGATAATAGGATCTTAAACCTAACTAGTATGAGAATACAATATGGAGTAAATGTCAAAAAATTGACAACAATAATAGCAGGATGCGTTTAAAGTAAGGAAAACAAGATTTTTGCACCTTGCATGACTAGATAAATTGACTTTGAATGTTCTTCACTTAGATTTTTTGCACTATAGAGTTTTGAGGCTTGAATCTTTATGGTAGAAAATTGAGTTGAGGGTCTAGCAAAAATAATTATGAAAAAATCAACTTAATTTTCAATCTTACATAAACAAGTAATTATAAGTAGAATTGGGTACAAGATAGAGGCAAAATCTAAATTCGTAATACCTCTAAGATGGAATATAAACACACTAMTCCAAACAATGGGATTGATTTAGCTATCAATTTTAAACCATGTGGATTTTATGTTTTGTGAAAAATTATGAAATTTGATTGTTTAAAAACAAATCCAATACATTATTTTCTCTAGAAGTTGCCATGATTGCCTGGAAAACAAGATGCTCCATAATTTTTATAGCACTTATCCAAATGGAATGAATCAAAGCTTTCCACATAGACAAACGTATAATGTAAAAAGAAAAAATTAAAAAATCAAGAGACTCAATTTATGAGTGTGAACTTTTTCTGTTGCCTTGTCTCCCCTATTCTAAGTTTATTTGACATTGAATTATTTTTGTAGTTACTGTCAATTTGGTCTAGTACTCAAGGAGGGGAGGTGGGAGAACTGCATGTATATTTTGAATATCATGTGCTGCTAGTGGGTATTTTTGGAGAGCCATTTAGCTCCAAGGCATGAATTAAAGAATCCCTATAATTACTTGATTTGCCAAAATGACCTATTTGTTGAAACCCTATCATTACTTATATTTCTTATGTTGATGTAATTTTTCTAGGCTATATTCTTTAAAAAGAAAAATAAGGGAGTTGAAAAGGAAGCTAAAAGACTAAAAAGAGAATTCTATAAGAAACCCATATTTTAGGTGAGGAGTCCAAATTTTTTAATAGATTTAAGGTGATGTCCAATGCAACAACTTCATGTTTTATGTCAACAAAAATGCCCAACATAACATCAATGTTGACATAAAAACATATAGTTGTTGCATTGGACATCACCCAAAATCTATTAAAAAAAATTTGGGTTGGTCACCTAAAATGCGGGTTTCTTATAGTGGAAGGATTACACAAAAAAAGATACAAAAATTACATGCATGAGAAAACATGCCTATTTTGATGGATTTTCAAATAGTGTATGATTAAAGTTCAACAATGTCATGTGTATAAGAAAATATTGAAACTCCCAAAGACCTAACAACTCTATACTTACATGTCATCAACTCATAACTCCTTCCACAAGCTCTCAAACATGTGAAATAACTTGGCCAACATAGAAATTTCATTCATCTTTCAAAGAAATGTAGGCAAAAAAATAACAAAGACATTCACTTGTCCATATTTGGTCGAGGGTCTCCTCTCAATTCCACCTTTATCAACAAACATGAAGCAATAAATAAAAGAGCTTGATACAATTTGTAAACAACAAAAAGTGAGCTTGATGAAAATTGTCCTTCTCATGTTAAAAACACACAAGCTAGTGCTAACAAAGTACACAATGTCAATGTATATCACAAATTGAGTGCTAGAAAGTATTGAATGTCAATATATATTGCAAACCACCGGATTTTTCATCCATTGTTTTTTTGACCCAACTATGCATCCATATGTATATAGGGGTTGTAGTAAAGAGAGTACATAGGGTCCAAAATTTTAGACACTAAATTACATGTACAAAATACTAATGGCTCATATTTTTAGACAACTTGTATTACTTATAATTGATTTTTCATTTTCAATGGCCCCTACTATATTTGCAAGTTTTTCTTTTATAAATTTTACACAAAATGTATAAAATGCTATCTACGTTATGCCGCACTTTATTTCTAAAATGCGGTAAGCGACCCCCCAAGGTCTAGTAAAAATTCACGTTTTGATGGATATGAAATTTAGTGATGACGAAATTGATATATTTGAAAGCATATCACAAAACTAAATTAAATATACCAAAAAAATCATGATTTGGATATTGAATGATTGAAAACATATGCATATTAGAGATGAATCAACTTGTAAGAAAATTAGAGGCCAAGATAAATCATGCCCAAGGAAAAAAAATCACGGAAATGGAACTATAAATAAATGMATATATGCCACACGATTTGCATGAATTTCCTTTTTAAGCATGTTCTGCTTTAGCCTAGACCTAATTTTTTCTAAAAGAAGATTTTGGAATTTTCATGAACTTTTTATTCACCCCAAACAACTTGCATTGGGAAAAGCATTTGCAAATCACATTTGCCAACTTTAATTAATTATTCACCAAGGAATGGCCCCTCCACTAACAAGTATTTAGTGTAGTCTTTACCTTGCTTAATCCCCTAACTCTTGAGTCATTTGTTGAATTTTTCATATTTAATATCTTTATGAGGCTTATATCTTTATAAATATATATTTAAGTACCTCAATTTAATGAAATTCATCATACAAGTAGCAAATGTCATTTGAGCATTGGTTTCAAGAATGAATTATGAAAAACATTGTGGTCATAAAAGCCATTAGAACCTCTCTTCATCGTCAAGATTTTGGACATCAAAGCACTAAATAAAGGGGTTAAATTATCTTAATTGCATGGATTCAAAGACCCCCTAGATCTATCATGGAATATTATCAAGTATGATTCACAACCAATTTTGTTTGCTTTTCATTTGCTTTGAAGTGCTCGAAAAATAGAGATAATCATAAAATGTATGCAATGGAGGATTAGGAGCTAGAGTTTGAGAAAAACATAGGAGAAAACTGCTTAATACTAAGCGCCCATCACATGTTTAACAAAATGTAGACCCTTCTAAATTCATTCGAATCAAATTGCCACCCAAAACAAGATCCACAAAAAAAAGACCGTATCGATTGGTTGTAAAGACAAACCCAAAGCGGCAAAGAAATAGACAAATGATTTGACCGTATCTTTGAATGAATTTCAATAGTCAAACACGGCAGTCTTTCAATTTGTGGAGGTCATAGTCAAGGTGTTGGGGTACTCAAAGGTTAAAGCATCAAAATTTGGGTTTGATGAAGTTTGGTGTCGTGTTTCTTTTGTACATTTCTTTTTTAACCCTGGAAGGACGCCGCGGACGTTGAGTGTCCGATGGATGACAGAGTTTAATTCTGTGTGGGATAGAAGTGCAACTATTCATCCTCGGAATTTTGTGTGGAAAGGGAAAATCTTCTAGAGTAGTTTTACATTTCAAATGAGTTCTTTTAAATTTTTGAATAGCAATTGTTCCCGCTGTTTTAGAAATGATGAATTCCGTAGGGACCCCTGCGTCCTCCTCTGACCCCATGTTCCTAAGTACAAATGCCTTTACAATGAACTCTAAATTCTTCTTTTCAAGCTTACAAATGGACCCCACCCCACCCCACCCCACCCACCCAAAAAAAAAAAAAAAAAAATTGTTAAAATCTAGAAATAATCAGCCTAAAAAAGAATGTCCAGATCCAAGTGTTGTGAATCCCACGCCGGGTACAATCACATTTAGTTCCTGCATTTACAGTGTCCCTGTGGACATATACCATGGCCCTGGGGGGATATACCGTGGCATACAGTCAGTGGGGGATATATACCGTCTCTTTCCTGCGAGTTCCTTCCGAGTTGGGCATTTCACACGTCATAATGGACCTGACTTGTGAGCCGTAATGTAGGTACCCCCAAAATGCCACTCACTTTTTACTAATGTGTCTAGTTAGTTACTACTTTTATACTATTCAAAATTTCATATATTCTTGTTGGCAAGTGAAAAACTTGTTTTTTTACAACATATGTACATATTGATTTCCTAGATGTACATAGAGTTACGATGGTAGTTTTAGGTAGAGTGTAGTTTGGGTGCACTCACTTTATGCCAACTTGAATGGGAACAAAATATTTGTGAGAGTGTTTTAGTTCATTCAAAGGTAGTGTTTTCCTTTAACATCCCATTGTGTTCAGAATTTGGAATTTGGCTTCACGCTAGTGTTGAAATTTTTCAATTTTTCCCCAATTAAAGACAAGTGTGAAAAACACCAAGTGCAATTGATATTATATTTTTTTGATAAGTTTGAATTTGCTAGGAAATTTTGAAGTGTTTAGTTTTCCATGGCCCAACTGGGTCTGTAGACCACCCCATAGCCAACAAAATTTGAATCCATGATGCTCATCTCATTACACTAAAAATGTTAGCAACACTATTTAAAAACCTTGACACTAAATACCATTAACCCTACTAAAGTAAGTAACATTAAATCTAATTTCTAACACTAAATCTATAGATCTACTCAATGATAAATCTGAAATCTGAAGAGGCTTACATTTAGTGTTAGAACATATTAAAGGAAGAAAAGGAAATATGAAATCTGAAATCTAAAGAGGTTTACAGAAAGGAAGAAAAGCTGGAGGCTGCGCATTGAAGTCTAATATTACACTAACTCCCACAAAGTTCAAATTTACTGTTGTGTGGAATAAGGTGGTGAGTACACTAAATGTAATTCAACACTAAATATCCTTTTTAGTGTACCTGATGCAATCACAATATTTTCTAACATGGAATGCCTAAAAAGTCAATCGTTGTAATGAATGTCACACTGAAAAGTTGGAAGTCCCTTATGTGGTCACCAATCACTCCATCACTATCATGTAAGACATTGATTGTGGACCAGATCTCACAAAACTAAAAAAAACACAACGGGGCCACTTCATAGGTAACCACTATAGGTCAAATAACAACAATGGGCTGTCTATCCTTACTTCAGTTTAGAGAAGTGGCCAAATATGTCTTCAATAACCACATGTGCCATATTTGGGTGATAATTGGTGATATCAATATCAAAATTAGGTGATACCTAAATAAAACATGATTATTGCTCTCTTAAATAGAGTTATTTAACCAAAAGAAAAAATTCCTTCACAAAAAATAGCCAAAGTCTTTTTGCTATAGCAATCTAGAGAAAAATCATGTATAATACGTACAATACATTGATGAAAGGCTCTAACAGCATCCTAACATTAGAAGTTAGATCTGTGCTACCAATATTGTAGTGTTAAAGACTACCACAATTTATAAAGGATGTGACTAACTAATGAAGTTATGGATTTAGGGCTTAAAAAGTTCTATTATTGGAAGCATATGAAAAAATACTAGAAATAGGAAAAAAATTGAATTTGGGGTTGGACGACTAAATTAGACCCCATTCAAAGCATACTAATTTGAAAAATCATAAAGATTGCGAGAAATTATATGAATAGTATTTTTAAATGAGTAAATGATATTTTATCCATATTCCTAATTTTCATCTACATCCGGGATCTTAATTATTTTTATCACTCTCACAAAAATTTCTTTTTGCATTGCCCAAGATATTTGATACAAAAAGAAAATCATATTTCTCCCTACACTACAAATTTGTTCATCCCTTACAAAAGTCATTAACTGGACTTTCCCATCAAGCATGTTGAACAAAGTAAACTATTAAGTTACTAATCATCTACATATAACAATACATTGATTTGTTTTATTAGTGCATGTGAGTGTGTGATACTAACTTACCAAAGTCACCTACACTATTTGCAAAACAACTAAGTTATAGGATATCAATTTCTGCAAAAATAAAATTCGATAGTGATACTAAGATAAACTTACCTATAACACGCAAACCACCCATGACAATGCCCATGTTCGTGCCTATGGAACAACCTATCACAATCTTACATAAACCCATAACAATTTTATTTCAATAAATGAAATTAATATGGGCTACATTAGGTTGAATCGGTACCAATATTCATTAGCCTCAATCAATGTCTTGGGTGATGGTAATGGAGTGATTAGTGATTGCAGTAGAAACTTCTACCTCTTAAATGTAAATTCATGACATAAATTGACTTTTTTAGGGCTTCATGCTATAGCCATGTTAGGAAATAATGTAACTACTTTAGATGGAATAAGGTGATTACCATGGATACACTTTTTGCTGTTTTGGAGGTATTTTCAAGACTTTGTTGGGCCAATTGGACAATACACTTCAAAAATTCACAATAAATTCATACTTTGTCCAAAAAATACAATTGCAATTGCTCTCCCCATTTCTCACATTTATCTCATATGGGATTTGTTTTTAAGCTTCAATAATGCTAATATGGTCATTAAACCTGTCATAGGTGGGTTTACCTTAGTCCCTCCTAGACACTAAACACTAACAATACAACTAAATTAGTATACTCAATTCAACAACATTTATAGCTTTACAAGAAATTGGATGTCGTCCACCAATCCAGGTAGGCTTTGAGGATAGTTGTAAAGTAGGGTGCTCTACAAACAACTACAAACACAAAGATACATTTTGTTTTTTTCAATGTACCAATAGTCTACAGCGCAAGAGGTGGTCACTCTTGGTAACCACGACATTTCAACTTCAATAATTTGCAACTAATTCTGCAAAGGTCCAAAAAACATGAAACGACTTGAGTTCAATGCCAATTTCATTTTTTGTCTTTCAAAAATTTACTGAATTTTTGTTCAAGGCATTAAGCTTCCTCCAAAATACAATCAACTCTTTAACCCTTGAATGTGAAGGCGGACATTTTGTGTCCGATGGATGACGGAGAATCAATCTTTGTAGGACAAAAGTGCAACTATTCATTCTAAGCATTTTGTGTGGAAAGAGGAGATCTTCCACTGTACTTTGACTTCCAATGAGTACTTTCGGATAAGTTTAAACTAGTGATTCCCATGGTATCAAAATGGATGATTTCCATGGTCACCAAGCCGTCCTTCAAGGGTTCACCCTTACAACACATACCTATCACCGCCAAACAGGCGGGGTGCAATATGTACTGCGTGACCAAGGGGAAAAACACTGTTCACGCACATGTTTAGCTTTGGAAAAATTGTACAAACCAATACCTGATGCTACCCATTCAAAAATTGCGAGAAGGCGAGCGTGGCACAAAACACTTTCATGTGAAAATCTTTACTATCTTCAAAGAATTAGGGCTACCTAAAAATATGGAAGCAATCAAAGACACTAAGTTTGACTTCCCATGATCATTGACATATGTGTGATCACTTTCACATAAAGAATGGATGAAAATTGACAAGTATCCACTCACCAGATGAGTTTTTTTTGTCTTCCAAAGGACGCAAAACGTCTGCCTCATCCGGCAAGGGTTAAAAGCAGACTAGCTCAGACTATTACTATGACACAGTGATTCTGCTACTCTGCTGGCAATAGAGTCTTCTGAATATCAAGTCAAAGGGGTTGAAGATTTTCTCCATGTCAGCAACTCAGCATATCTTACTGTACAGTACTGTACATTCCAATTATTTTGTGCCTATTGTGCAGTACTCCGTATTATTCACTAATTAAGGTAGTCTACTCTTAAACTGACCATTTAAGAGCTGATTGCATTTTGGGGAAGGTAAACTCCTTGAAACAAGTTTTAGTAAATTTTCTTTAACCCCTAAAGGACCGTTGCCCCCTCGGGGGACAAATGAGATTTCGGGCAGGTACTTACGGGCTGAATTTTTTATGTAATTTTTTGAAACTTTTTTTGGAGATAGAAAAACTGATGAGCTTCGTGGGAATATAATTTTTTTTTCAATCGGTGCCCGGGAACAAAAGTTATGCCCAAGTAAGGTCAAAGCTAGGGAGACTGGGCAGCAAAAAAAAATTTGCAAAAATTTAAATTAAATTTTTTTTTTTTCCTCGTAGATTATACTTTTGTATATCTGGAATGCTTTGATTCATCTCATTTGGATCTGTTATGAGAAAGTTATGGACAATCTTGGGTCCTACAAGTTATTTTTTCAAGAAGATATTGTCATTGCCCAAAACTCAAGATTGTCCATAACTTTCTCATAACAAATCCAAATGAGATGAATCAAAGCATTCCAGATATACAAAAGTATAATCTACGAGGAAAAAAAAAATTTTAAAAAATTCAAATTTTTGCAAATTTTTTTTTGCTGCCCGGTCTCCCTACCTTTGAGCTTACTTGGGCATAACTTTTGTTCCCGGGCACCGATTGAAAAAAAATTATATTCCCACGAAGCTCATCAGTTTTTCTATCTCCAAAAAAAGTTTCAAAAAATTACATAAAAAATTCAGCCCGTAGGTACCTGCCCGAAATCTCATTTGTCCCCCGAGGGGACAACGGTCCTTTAGGGGTTAAAAGAAAAATGAAATTGGCATCAAATCCAAGTTGTCTCATGTTTTTTGGACCTTTGTGGAATTGGTCAAGAATTTTTGAAGTTGAAATGTAGTGGTCACCAAAAGTAACCAGTTGTTGAGTTGTACACTATTGGTACATTGAAGAAAGCAAGATTTACCTTTGTGTCTTTATTGCTTTGAGAGCATGGTCACTATTAGAGCATACTACCATACAGTAGTAGATTTAGAGTTTTAGCCCTAACTTTTGGAGTATAATTTTTGAACATAGYTAGAGTTTTTAATGATTTGTTTGTGTAGCCAAAATAGTGCAATTAGGTTGCCCCATACTAATTTTTTGACATTTGACACTATATAAAAATTTCTTGTTGTTGTATAAGAATGCACTACTTTTGAACTAGGTCCGTGCTGTTGTAATTGGGACTCATGAACCTCCATGTGTACAAATGGAAGTATTTGTAGATAATAACTATTTGTAGACTTTGATGGCATGTGAAGTATTATTGTTGGGGCAAGGCAACCTTATTGGTAAAGCAACCTAATTCCACTATTTTGTGTAGCTAATTTGCGGCCTTTGTTTGCAAATATGAATTCAAAATTTCCAAATCTTTACTATGGGTGGCAAATAAAAAATTCCAACTTTTTTCCCTTGAATAAAATCAATTGGAATGAGTGAGGGGTTGGTTCACCCTAGCCCCATTAGAGAGAATAAAGACAAGCCCAACTTTAGCCGGGTCTTTGAGATGTTATGGAAGGCAATCCATTCCTGATCCTCCCATTTGTCTAAAGTAGGGTGTTGTCTTCCCAACCAATAGTATAGAGAGGTGATTAATTATGGCGCAGTTTCCAATATAGCTATGGTGACGAGTTTCTTCATTTTGCAACCAAACTTTAGTCAAAATGAAGAAGACCTATATGACCAAAACAACTAAAAAATTTATAGTAATTTTGTTTTGGGGAATAAAATTCTGAAAAATGTAGAATCCTTTTCAAATCTATTTTTAAATATGGGAATGTTTTTTTCCTCAACATATTTACACTCCAAGTATGCTCAATTGCGTAAATGGTTATAAGTGGGTTGCCTCCCGTATAGAGCTAGAAATGCAAAGGGCTTTGTCTATCAAAGTTGCAAAGGGATCATGTACCCCACAATTGACACTTCTTGTGTACACAAACAAAATGCCCAATAGGAAAACTCACTAGGGAAGGCACTTGAGTTGGTCTTTCACCCCTAAATGCCCGAGGTACCCAAATTTGGTGTTGACAATATTTTGAAGTTAAATAACTCCTAATCAATTTTCTATTTTTTTTTAAATTCCTGTTTTTTAAAAATTCTTCTTGAAGGGTGATTGCAACACACACTTGTCTTTTTTTTGTCTCAAAATGGCCTATTTCAGTGAGTCTTGTGACTTTTGGAATAAATCTTTTTAAATTAAATTAAATATGGATAATTTTTAAAGCATTCAAAACAGGATTTCTCTAGAATTTCAAACCTAGAAAAATTTATCTCTAAAAGTTATTTACAAAAGAAGCACAATGGAAAAAACTAAAAAAATGAAGACTTGGTTGTTTGATTTTTAGAAAATAGTAAAAAAATTCAAAAAAATAAAATAAAAGAATCTATTTTTAATAATTCAAATATGCTTCTCCTCAACCATTTCCATCTTTGGGAAAATAAAATTGCGTTCTATGCACTTGCGCAAAGGTAGTGCACTTTGAGCACATGTGGAAGGCAAAAAATTTATTATTCTTAAAAAATCTCTTTTGGGATTGAGTAACTTTAGTAAAACTCTTGGTATCCCAATTTTGAGCTTCAAATTTTTATTTTTGGGTCAAAAATAGGACTAAAAACCTCAAAAATGACCAAGGTAGACATCCAATTGGGGGCTATTTAAAAATAATAAAACAATTTTAAAAAAACTCAAAAAATTCCTTAATGTCTAAAACTACCACATATACCTTCAACTCAAATTTCATATGAAACTAGAATATGACACAAAAGTTATGAGCAAAATAACACCTATCCCGAGGCCAAGGGGACAAAAAATAGGACAAGTGTTTCTTGCAATCACCCTGAAGTCTAGTTTTAGCATCAAAAATCCAATTATCAAAATCACTGATTATGATTTTTCCATTCAAGATTTTGTGTGAGGGTGTTCATTGCAATCTTGACTTTCCGTAGTGTTGAGAGCTCTTGGAAATGAGCCTCAAATACACTAGATCTTGTAGAGAAAATCACTAGAGAAATTCATTTAAAAAAATTGTAGATAAGATTTTCAAAAATTGTAAATTGATCCAGGTTATGCATGTTACGTCCTTTAACCTCAATTTTTTTTGGTGACCATCTTCTTAGATTTGACATGCAAAAAAGAGATTAAAAGACTTCAAATCACTTATGCATTTTCAACACCTCATGATTAAGCATTATAAATTTATAATCTTTCAATCTATTAGTGACATTGTGTTTTCTTTTCTAATGTCATCTTTAACATGTCTACATTGAATTTGTACAGTTACAAGTAAAAAAAAATGGATACAACTTATCAAAATATTGGTTTTTTGTTCAATTTAGACCAAATACTTAGAAGCTCAAAAAAGGCCTTGGGCATTTAGGAGTTAATTTAACCCTCCACGGATGGATCCATGACCATTGAATTCAAGCCTCACATTCCATTGCTTTGTGTGCAATTAGATATGAATGAAAAAATTTTGTATTCATTTTTCAAAGATGAAAGTATATTTCTACTACAAGTCATGAAATTTTCAAATTCTTTTGGGAAAATTTGAAATTATTGAGAATTTTGTAAGAAAGAAATGAAGAAAAACTCATATCAAATATGGAATGTTTTAAAAAAAATATGAAAATTTCATCATAAATGTATGTTGCAATGTATGACATGGTGTAAGACATTGAAGTGACCATATCACTCTAAAATTAGAAACAAAACAAAACATGGTGATAGGTCCGAAAYTAATGTTGCTATAAAACATTGAAACTTAAGAGGTTTTTATATTTTTCAATTGAAGTAAAAGTTAAGTTTGATAAGTTTCATTTCATTGATTAGCCTCAAATTCAACTAGTGTTAATTTTATGGCTTAAGCTCACATCAAGAGTAAATAGCAAGAAATCACCAATGTACAATACATTTTCATATTATTTTGCTTCAAAATGTTGAACTAGCTTTAGTTGTTGGCATCAAGTTGTGGAGAGTCAATTTCGAATTTATTTTGAGACATGTATATTTGGAAACCATGGAATTATTTCAARGGGGAGGGAGCACTTTGGTACACTAATCCATACATGCCATAGTATGATTTGAAATGAGACCTTTTTATTAAGGACTCCAAAAGGGCATCTTATAATCAAGCAACACAAAAGTCACATTGTTTAGACTACCACACGATTTTAGGATTTGTGTTATCATGATCAAAATCTTGTTTAGACTACCAAATGATTTTTGGATTTGTGTTATCATGATCAAAATCTTTTTCATTCACAGGAACTCCATGAATTACTATGGTATATAAAGTAGACTATGTTAATATAGTAAATAAGATAGACAAAATTGTGTTGCACCACTTTCTAAGATGCTCATAGTGTGCACATTTCCTAAACCAATATGTACCTATTCTTAGAAAAACTTGATTTTAGAACATCTACCAAACACTTTGACTCTTCATAACTTCAGCATTTATGGTATCCAAATGATGCATTCTTTGGTCCATTGAAATCTCCTATCACTTGCCAATGTGAAAATATAAATTCTCACTCATTTAATAATAGAAATTGTTCACATTAGAAAAATTGGTGGTTTTGGGTGTATCTATCTTCCACTTTTTTGCTACCTAGTTGCAGAACCAACCGGTATGGACTCTTGTCTATAATAGAGAATAGCTTGTAAACATGAGAACTTACGGTAGAATTTGGCCTTATCTATTTATAATTAACCCTTAAATGACGTGAGGACGTTTTGCGTCCGATGAATGGCAAAGAATCTTTCCTTGTAGGACAGAAATGCAATCATTCATCCTCGATACTAGGGCCTCCTGCCATGTACATCAGTCCGGTGGAAAAAGCACTAAAAGACAAGAAGTGACCACCGATTGTCTTGATGGCCTCGGTGAGCGAAGGAGTCAGGTTGCAAGCTTCACCAATATCGATGGACAAGCCCATTGGTGGAGAGTGGTGGAGATTGGTCAACTTGAAGGGAATCCACTACATGTACCATTTTTAGTTGCTCTCTCCCCATCCAACCGGTCCACATAGCAGGACAATTCTGAAATTGGCACTATAGCTTCCCTGTAGAAGCTGCATCGGCCCGACTCATATGGCAGGAGGCTCTTAGGGGTGGAAAGGGGAGATCTTCTACAATACTTTGACTTCCAATGAATATATTTAGCTTTTTCTAAGTAAGTAGATGATGTCACACGGTATCAAAATGCATGATTTCCACGGCCACCTGTCCGTCCTTCAAGGGTTAAACATTCTGAAAATTCAATGTTTATTCATCCAATACACAAAAAAAAACCCATCATTTTGTTTGTTGTGTCCACTATTGGACCACCAAACCTTTCAGACCTTTCCAGGGTGGAATCAACTGAACTACCAAAAATGGATATTTTCAAAGTTACAGTCAAAGTTAACCAACCAAGGCGGATCCTCGGGGATATTTCTCATTCGAAAGTGTACTGGCCGCTTCAGCTAACTTACAGAAAGCAAGGAATGACGGATACTTACGCCAAAAAAACTGTCCAGGTAGTATACTGKAAGCAGGTGGGTCCAGCGCAGGACACCTTCCATCATTTTCTTCAAGGATCTTCCAACAGGTTTCAAACAAAAATTGAGCTGTAAAACACTAAATGTGTATCAACCAGAATTGCTGTACTGTACAGTCAACTGAAAGTCTTGCAAGCTCGATCAGGACACAAAAAAATTAGACCTGTCTACATAGATCCTCATAAATTCCAAAATGTAGATACGCCCTTAGCCACGCCTGGTTACTGATCGCTCAACAATAGAAAAAAATTTCCCTTGCCTAGGGTGTGCTCATTCTACTCTCAAGCTCAAATAACTCTTCATCCTCATGATCGCTCTCATACTCGCCATCTGCAAATGTCACAGAACAGCACATGTCATGACGTTTATCTTCGCAACTTTTAATAAATTTAATTGACGAAAACGCGAAGGGTGGAAACATAAGAGCACCGGGTTTCATCTGTAATCAGCAGATACAAAAATTTAGTAGTTCATTCATTTGGTGTTCAAGAGATGATGCTTTGGAAGCACCTTCAATTTTCAACAAGGCCGAAGAAAAATTGAGGCATTCTAATAACAGGAAACGTGCTTACTTGAATGCTTTTAAATGCTTCCATTGAATGCTTTTAAGTTTTCGTACCTTTTAGATGCAGGAGATGTCAAATTTGACTGAAATGAAGAAGGAAGCAAAACATATGGAAATGATAATAACATGCGTGATTGGGAATGCAATATTTTCCTTGACCACTGCAGAGCTCCAGTAGGTATTGCATACCACTTTTAGGTGGACGCGCTGTGTAATCTATGCCAGACTGAAATTGGAGAGGCACAAGCTCCATGGAGAAGTTTTCCAATTTCACCAGTTGCCAGTCTCTTTCCATTGCCGCCCTCTTTGCCTGCCAGTCCCTCATGTATGCTATCAGAAATAGTAATATGAMCCACACTAAACTAGTTAAACCCATATGCCGTCCTCAAACCACGAGAACAGAAATTCCCTCGCATTAAAAAGTCGTCAGTAATCTGAAAGTGGAGAATCGTTCTAACAAGTTACGAAAACCGACTGCCCTCTGATAAAAAAACAAGCAGACAGATGACATCGAAAAAAAAATCACTTCTTTCACCAGACGGCAGCTTGAGGTGGGTCTCACCTAAACCCTAAATTTCTACGGTGTACAATTTCAATTTTGCAACCCTGGCTCTCTATTAGTACCAAAAGGAAAGAGATCTCAATTCAACTCTCATCCTCAGCATTCCCACAGATATCATAATACTCTCGTAGCAATTACCCTTCTTGAGTGCAATCCTAAGAATCCTTGCTGAAACCAATACTAGATGCTACCCATTCA
This sequence comes from Pleurozium schreberi, assembly GCA_006891605.1. Lineage (NCBI taxonomy): Eukaryota > Viridiplantae > Streptophyta > Bryopsida > Hypnales > Hylocomiaceae > Pleurozium > Pleurozium schreberi. Next base: position 88,483 of record VACF01000827.1, on the reverse strand, counting down.
AAAACTGCGAGAAGGGCAGCATGGCACAAAACATTTTCATGTGGAAATGTTTACTATCTTCATACTTAGAATTAGAACTACCTAAAAATATGGAAGGAATTAAAGACACTAAATTTGACTTCCATTGATGATTGACATATGCGTGGTCGCTTAAACAAGTCAAAAGTTAGAAATACAAATGGGCTGATCAGCCCTTTGTATAATTGCTCTATTTTGGATGAATGTACACTCTGTGTGGATGAATAAATACATTTCAATCCATATATTGCAGTTTTCATCCATTTTTATGGATGTCAATTCATGAGAGTAACATGGAATTGGAATGAACCACTTTTGTCAAAAGCTTTTACCACTCATATGTTTAGGGTTTAACACACATGAAGCATTCACACTCACAATGCCAAGCTCCAGTGTCTGGCATTACGTCTGTGGCTCTGTGCCATTGCGTCTTTGGCTATCAATCCTGCGTTTTCTGTTTTTAGGATATGCGAGACCTTCACACACAAGCTGCCAAAGCTACTATTCCCGAGCAATACATTTCGAAAACCCTGTTTAAATCACTCCAGCATACAAAAGTCGCTACTGCCCAAGCTCCTCTGACCTAAAAATTCCATCGGTAGCGTCAATGGCGCCCTTCCTCCCCAAAGCAACAAAACCCTAATAAATCAATATGAGAAGCAATTGCGGTCATACCTCCACTTGGTCGCCATCGCTGGGCATCGGCACCACTTCACCCTTCACCAACATCGTTCCGAACGCGTAATGCAGCAGTCGACTGGCGTGCCGCAGCGCGCTTTCTTTAGTCTCCCCTTGCCCTAGAAACTGCGGGTAATCCAACACGATGGAGAAGAAGCTCTGTTGATCCTCATGCTCGTCGTCCTCTTCCTCCTCCGCCACCAGCACCGCGTACTCCCGGTGCTCCCCGTTCATCGCCGCCAAGCACCCCAACAAATCTTCTTCCGGGGAATCTCTCGCCTCCTCCTCTTCAATCGCCTCCTCATCAATCGTCGGCTGCTTCTCCACCTCGCCATTGCATTGCTGCTGATGTTGCTGCTTGTGCACATTCATCCTGGCTTGCGCTTCCTCCTCTTCCCAAGCCCAATAGGGTTCGAATTCCAAMCCCATCGCTCGATCGGCTCCAATATACCCCTAACTCGAGCAACCCACACACCCTCTCGACTCAATCCGATTCAATCCGATAGTCACTATTCGATTCGATTCGATCCGATCCGATCCCACACATCTGTCTCGCCGCTTCGATCGATCAACCCCCCCACCCCTCCCCTCCCTCTCCTCTCCTCTCCTCTCCTCTTCTGTCTGTGGCAATCCAGGCGATGTGATTCTTGACCTGCTGACGAGATGTTGTTACATGGGGGAGAAACCGAAGACGGCGACGACCATCAGACCACGGAATCGAAAGGGAGGAGATGCACAACTTCCAGTGAAACCAGCTGATGTACAGTACAGGGCCTGCAGGTTTCGTACGGAGTAAGYTAAAGAGAGTTGGTGGGACCGTGTGAGTGTGGGTGTAGGTAAGCTTGTGGGTTTAAGATTTGAAATTAGGGATGTCGCTTGGTCTCTTCATCAGATGTTCCGTCCCGTCAATCAGTCAGGCCCATTTTCGGTTCATGTATTTTACTCCGGCCTTGCAATGAAATCGTTTCATGTGTATCCAAAAAAGAAAGAAAGAAGGAAGGAGAGAAACTGGGGGTGTACGTTGGTGGGTGGCGCCGGTAGGGAGCTACAGTATTTGTTGGCCAACGAATCGCACGTGATGGATCATGGATCCTGGTGTGGAGCGACTCCCGAGGTCGGAAGTGCACGACAGACAGACAMGGGAAGATCGAGAAGCGGAGACCGGGGAGGATTGGATTTGTTGACGAGTGACGACTTCACGGAGGCGTTGCGGGACAGAGAAAGCGGCGTGAGAATTGCGAGGTGGGTGGTGGGTGGGTGGCGATCGAGGGAGATCGCTACAGTACGCACAGTCTGCAACGCCGGCTTCGTTTGTGGATGGATGGATGGATGAATGAATGAAGAAATGAATTCAGTTAACTGAAATACTGACTAGGAGCAAGGAATGAATGTCGGTAGATGGAGGGAGAAATGAGTGGATGAATTCTTGCATTGTGGGATCATGGAGTGGAGGAACACGGCAAATCGGTTAATGAATGAGTTGGTTAACCCTTAACCCCTAAAAGCCGAAAAGCCCAAGGGGTTTGTTATAAAATATAAGTTCCATAATTTTTTTGAAGCTTGCATCAAAGAAGATAATGTGGAGCAAAAAAAGTAAAAAGTATCTGTATGGTCAAAAATTTAAATTTTTTAAAATTCTCTTCAAATGAATTTTGAAGATATAACTTCAAAAATTCACCAAAAATAAAATTTCTATATTTAGCATTTGAATTTTTTTGGATTGGTCAAAATTGTGGTTTCTATTGAATTGCGAAAAAATGCATAAGATCTGGTAATGGGAACATCAACTTTTTCCCGAAATAATAAGTTTTTCAACACTAGGAAATTCTAAAGACTTTGTGCTATTTTTCAAATAACTTTTGTTTGATCCTAGTAATCTTAATTTTAAATATACAGATTGAAAGATAATCCAATCTTTTAAAATATATATATATATTTGAAAAAAAGTTTTTTTTGCTCGAAGTTGATTAACGACAAAAAAAATGGTCGCTTAAGTACTTAGGGTTTATAAGACGGGTTGATGACTGTGGAAATCATCAATTTTGCTACCGCGGTAATCACTAGCTCAAGAAAATCCAAAAGTGCTCATTGGAATTCAAAGTACTATAGAAGATCTTCATTTTCTATCCCTAATTATGTGGAAGAATAGTTGCACTTCAGTGCTATACAGTTTGATTCCTTATTATCATCGGATGCAAAACGTCCGTCGCGTCGTTCAAGGGTTAACCCTTAAATGACACCGAGGCCATTTTTTGGTCAATGAATGAGAGAGCATTTTTTTGGATAGGATAGACGTGCAACTATTCATCCTCGGAATTAGGGGTAGATGGAAAGATCTTTTATAGTAGTTTGACTTCCAATTTTTTCCTTTGAAATTTTCTAAACCAATGATTCTCATAGTATCAAAATTCATGATTTCTACACTGACCCACCCGGCGTTAACCCCTAAAGGACCAAATTGCGTTTTTTTGGCAACATAGCAATTTTGGGCAGCTCACTACGAATGGAGTTCTTTATAATTTTTTTTGAAATTTTTACACAACATGTGTCCGAGGAGTAGCTTTAACCCCTCACCGCCCAAGGGGACGAAATGTGTCCCCTTTCCAGTGTATTTCGAGATACCTGGGGCTGTGAGGGGTTCAGGCCCAACAATTTTCATAACATTTGACTACACTGTTAAAAAGTTATTGCATGATATGTGATTTTCAGTGGTCGGCGGGCAGCCCGGGCASCCCAAAAAACTTATTCAAAAATTACTTTTTGAAAAAATAAAAATTTGAAATTGGTTCTTTACAATTATATATAAGTGTAAAGCTTTGAACCATTCCATTTGGATTGGTGAGCTAAAAGTAATGAGGAGTTTTAGTTTGTGGGTAAGTATGGAGTCTCCAAAAAACATACCTACCTACAATAATGTTTAATCCTTGAGCATTCCAACGCCTCAAATTTGGCTTCTCCAAATTGAAAGATTTTCTTGTTTGACTATTATAATCTTTTCAACAATGTAGTCAAATCAATTGTCCCTTTCTCCACAACTCCAAGCTTGTCTCAACTACCTATCTGGATATTGTTAGTTTATGAAGAACTAGTCTTGGGTAATAATTTGATTGGAATGACTTCAAAAGGATTTGGATTTCGGTGAACATGAATTGGGTGCTTGGAGGTTAAAAACACTTCCCTCAAATATATGACATTCAATGATGATTAAAACCAAATAGCATTGAAAAGACAATAAGTTTATGTAATAGACTCTATTTCCAAAAGGAGGTACCAAGGGTAGTTAAGGTAACAATATCTAAAGTTATACAATTAAGATATATGTAGCATGCATGGTTCCTACAATTAAACAAGAAGTACATGACCTCTTTCTTGTCAGAATTGCAAGCCGCAAAATTATTCATTGTAAATTTAATAGTTGTAATACACCAATTTGGAGGTATTGTTTGATGAGTTGAAATTCATAAAGAAGAAGGATGTAATTGTCAATTCAAATATCTTAATTATTTTTAAATTCATTTATTGGAAAATGATCATTATAAAAAAAAAAGTCACAATTGCTTACTTAGTATTAAATTGGAAGTTGAAAAGAATAAGGCTAATGTTTAGACTTTGAAAAATAGAAGGTACCTTTTTAATTTAGATTTAGTTCACTTTTTTAATTCTTCTATTCTATATTTGATCTTGTTAGGATGCAATCCTCTTAAAGATCATGAGACACTTAAAGATTTGATGATTTTCAAAATTTTGTTATAAATTTGTGCCTCAAATATAATTAATTAACAATATTTCTTAAAAACCAAAGCCATTACATCCACATAGTTAGAGTTGCCTATACTACTATCACCAATGATTTTATAAATAGTCTACAAATATTCTTGAGATAATCAATAATTCAAAATTTTAGTGGGGATTAGATTTTGACATTTATTCAACTCTTTCTTTGTAGGATTCTTAAACTATAGAACCCTATGAATGAACAAAAATTCAAGCCTTTTCTTCTTATACCAATCTCAGTATGAATAATTTCTATTATTCATATTTAGATTTTTGTAGGATTTTTGAATAATAGAAATCAATAATTGCAATTATTTGCCCTTATAAAGCTTATAAACATTCAAATCTCTTATTGAGACTCCGAATGTTATTATATTTTAATTGTAAGTGGGCACTGTTTAACTTTAAGCATTTAAATTAACGAGAATTATATTGTGTTTAGAAAAGAATCTTCATCCCAACGATTAAGTGGCCTAATTTCTATGGCTTGCACATACCATGCTCGTTTATTTTAAGTGTATATTGAAAAGTGTTTGAGAAAACCCAAATACAAAAAAGGGTTCAAATTGTGTTTGAGGGAACCAAATGTATTGTAATCGGAGTTACAATACAATAGCTTGCCCTCATTCCTCCATTTGATTGAAGAAATATTCCGGCCAAAGGAGATGAAGGGATAACCAAAAATTCTTGTACCAACTTATTAAAGTCACTATAGCAATAAGAAAATTTTCAGCCCTGCAGAGGGCTGTTAAGACTTCATTTTCGGCACCCCTGCAATGCTAATATAGAAAATTAAAAAAAAGTTTTTAAAAAAAAAAAAAAAAAAAAATAGTCAATTTTATGTGTCGCTGACATGGCACTAGTAGTGCCACATCAGATTTCAAATTTTGAAAAATAAAAAATAAATTTTTATTTTTATTCTTTTTTGTAATTGCAGTGCAAGGGTGCAAACCTTGCACTCTCTTGGAGGACTGAAAATTTTCCTAATGATAGTGTGATTTTCCCCTAATATAAGCACATTAGCTTAGTGAGATTAAAAAATCCAAAATTGACCAAATGCAAAATGGGAAGCAAATTTTTATATTTATTTTTGCTACAATCCCCAAAAATAACATTCTTAACCCAATTCTTTCCAACCTTTTCTAGACACTTGGCTAGATACTTGATTGGCAATACATGATAAGACCTAAGCTAATCACAAAATATATATATATATATATATATATATATATATATATATATACCAATTATAATACCATATCTTGGTTGGAGGATTCATGGTTGTGGGAAATCCATAGAAAAGGCTGACAACATTATGGAACAATGTGAGAATTGAAATTTCCTAGGAAATGATAGTTAATCCTTTGCGAACCCTAATCTGTATTTTTATCTAGAGTTGCGGACATTCTTAAACCGGAAAGTTTTTGTAGAGGGGGAAGTGCTAGCGGATTTCGGTGTGTGCTCTTGAAGATTGCGGCAGTTTTCTACTCATGTATACTATGTTGCCTTTCCTTTTGATACAAAAGAGATTTCACCTTAGCACCCGAGCCCTATGTTCGCATGTTTTTCTGATGCGCAAATGTTTGATTGTCTCGGTATTCTGCATTTCATCTGTTGAAACCTGCTCCTTCAAGGCAGCCGGAATATTTGTTTTGAATTTTTCTAGTCAGTGAGAATTTCATACATTCTTAATCTAATGCTTTGTAGAGGTTCACCTTACTGTGAAGTGCCAGCAGCTCTTGGTGTGAAACCCTGGTCATACACATGCCTGAAGACTGCAGCAGTTTTTGGTTTTGTTATTCGTGTGTGCTATGTTGCCGTAATCTGTTGGAACCAGCTCCTTCTAAGGTAACCCTAACATTTGTTTTGCTTGTAGGTAGTCAGTGAGAATTTCCTACATTCCTAAAAGCAAGGCTCTGTAGCGGTCCATCGTTCTGTGAAGCGCGAATAGGTCTTGGTGTGTAAGCCTGGCCATAGCCATGCTTGAAGATTGCTGCAGTCTCAGATTTTGCTTCTCGTGTACACTATTTTACTTTCTTATTTTGATACCAAAGAAAGTCAGCGTTGCACTCGAGCTTTGCGTTTTCAAATTGATTACTCTTTCGCAAGTTTGTCTGCTACTACCACCGCATGCAAATGTTTGGTACGATTTCGAAGTTCTGGCTCTAGTATCCGAATATCCGAAAATAATTTCAGAATCGGTTAACAGATAGGCTTGTGCCTTCTTTCGCAGAACTTTAACAAGTGATTTTTTATAATCTTAATCTAAGCTATGTACAGATTCTCCTTTCTGTGAAGTGTCGGTAGATCTCAATTTGTAAATTGGGAAAGCCTGGCGCACTTGAAGATTGCAGCATTTTCAGGTGATGCTCCGTGTGTATGCTAACTTGTGTTTTCTTTCGTTTTGTAATCAAAACCGATCCTCCACTCGTGTTCAAAAGTATACATTTTAAGCAAGAATCACGTCTTAGTCACATGGTAGAAATTTGCTGGACATACCTTAAATCTCTTTTATCAGCAAAGCAGGTGATCCATTGTACCAGAAGTGAACTGGGAGCTTGTTTAGAAATCTCACTACGGCACTATCAAACTTTCATGCTACAGAGTCCAAATGGTTCCGACCTCTTCTCTTCCAATAACAACCTCATACTGATGAATTCCACATACATCAAATTTAAAACAACCAGCTACCGAATATGAAAATCATCTATTAAGCTAAAAGAGGCTAATTTCATGAGAGGAAATAGGGTTTAGATATTTAATATGAAAATCATCTATTAAGCTAAAAGAGGCTAATTTCATGAGAGGAAATAGGGTTTAGATATTTAGCAAAGTACATGAGAATCCACTCAAACTTTTTTCACTTCAGGGTAGATATAGCCTGTAACCTTTGCTCCAGAGTAAACAAATTTAAGGTAATTTAGGTAAATTCGACATAAAAAATAGTGAACTCATATTACAAAACTCAGCAGCTCAATGATACATGCGTGTCGCAGAATGAAAAAAACATCTAGTCTACAGATTCATTCTAAATATCATATAAAGGGAATTATGTACACTCATAACTGACGATACCAATATCAGCTTCAACAGAGGTAACATTTGACCTTTTAGATAAAGCATTGGCCTGCCGTCTCTAACCTGCTTAAAACAGTGACTCTTGCTGCACARATTATGTCCTTAAGCCTCATCTTCGATATCTTTTATCGCGTCCTGCCATCACATGAAAAGAGGCAGAGAACAATAAGTTTGGATCTTACAACCAGACTGCTTTAATTCTAAGATGACGGATCTTGTTGCTAATTGGAAGGCAATTCCAAAGTATCTTAGCATCATATCTTTTTTGGACACCAAATGCATAAACTACAGGTGTACCAAAAATCAACCTTACACTCTCATGCTTAGATAGTGTACATTTCAGGTAAGCATTTTGTAAGGAGAACAAATATGTTTGACCTCAGAAAACTTATTTTTCCAGTTCAAAAACAAAACCTTCAAAAATGGCTCAAAAGTAAGCACCGCCATTCGAGTTAACACGTTTGCACTTCTAAAAAACAAACTAGACTACCTGTGGGATACAACCCTGAAAGAACGAGACCTATCATCGCAGTAGTCAGCCCAAAACTGACCCAATTAGTAGATGAATAGGTGCATTCTTTGTTGCTACAAAAACCCTGATAAGTCATTCATCAGACATTTATTGCTTACAGGGTTTACAGGGTTAAGGGTTAAGGGTTAATAATTGACACATACTGTTACAGAGAAGCTGTTACAGATTGGTGCATGAAGAGAGGCAGCAACAAACCTTGGCCAATTTACCAACATACGAAGCTGCAAAAACGGTCGCCACCAGCCCCACTCCCAATGTCCAATAACTTTCAGGCCCAGCTGGAAAGGCAGCCTCTGACTCTTGCTTCTGCACAACAAAAAAAATCCAAAAACTCGTCAGAAGCTTTCTAGGGAAGTCGAGTACAATCAGTGACTACAAAAGCAATAAAAACATGAGCACGACAATTTATTAACCAACAGAATTTCTTCACTTAGGCCTGCTGCGATCCCTCACCAGAAGACTCTAATTAAAGTGCCCACTAAAACCTCACTAACAGTGTCCCTGCATTCAAAGGAACCCTTCTAGAGCTGGTTAATAATGGTGAGAGAACATGTTGCGCCAGTTAAAATGTTTACCATTCAATTCTAATATACATAGAATCATCACTAATCACGGACAAGTACACGCGTAGTTCTTCTTCAATCCGTGTATGATACGCACTACAAGTAAACAAACAACAAGCACTCTGAATACTCCAACGAATACTCAACATTGAGGGTACAGGATGGAATTGCAACGTACTATGAAAGCCCTTCCAATGGCACCTGCGCTTACATATGCCCATGTTCCAGGCAGCATACCCAACCAACTGCACATTGAATT